>JAODAL010033482.1:0-45514 GCA_025379985.1 Phyllomedusa bahiana
TCCCGTTTTATGTGCACATTCATCTAACTGGGGGAACAGTTTTATATTTCATTTTTTTTGAAAGGCCGAAAAAAGACAAGACCCCACCCAGTTTCACCTTTGTCTAAGGTGCTGATCCAGGGGAAGGAAAAAAAAAAACCAATGAGGTAAAAGCCAATTGTCCCCCATTTTAGGGAAAAATTCCTTCCCAAATCCAACTGGCAATCCTGGACAATGACCCCCTTTCCGAATCCTAAAAACATAATTTGTTATATTAACTAAGAGGGGGCGAATTTCTCAAAAATTTCGATTCGTCACTTCCCCGAATTTTCCAAAAAATTCTTTCGTTCCGAATTCTTCGCACGAACGCGTTAAAAAACAGCTATTTCCAGGCTGACAGAGCCGCAGGGTGGTAGAATTGTGCCATGTTTAAATTTTGCAAGGGAGCTTGGTTTGGGTTTCAACAATTTTGTTTTTTTAATACACGCAATACGCCGCCGCTCTTAAAATCCTTCACTAAAAATTTCCCCGGGGCACTTAAGAGGGAAAAAACTGCCAAAAAACCAACGGGAAAGTAGCCTGATAAAGTCATCCCAAGCAAAGCTGGAAAAAAACAAGCTGAGAGCACAGGTCAACTTTGGGGGACAGAGTGTGGAGGTGACGGGGGCCCCCCAAAAGCACATAGGTCAGGCATGGCACAAGACATTCTGGAGGTGCAAAACAGGGGAAGCCACAAGTGGCACAATACTGAGAGCGGGGAAATTGGGTCACGGGGGGGCCCGGGCCCCCAAGCATTTACCCCGAGGGGTTAAAGGCAGGGGCACAATACTTCTAGGGGGCAAAACGTATTGGGCCACAGAGGGCACAATCACACAGTGTGAGTCACGACGCAAAAGCATTAGATCAGGCAGTGGCACAATGACTTTCCCCGGGAGGGGGAAAACAGTTTTGGGCCACGAGTGGCACAATAAAACCCAGTGTGGGGGTCACGCGCACATAGGGAGATCAGGCAGGGGCACAAGCATTCTGGAGGCGGCTAAACAGTATTGGCCACAAGTGGCACAATAACAGTGTGGAGGTCACACAGCAGCAGATGAATCAGGCATGGCACAATGACATTCTGGAGGGGCAAAACAAAAACCACAGAGGGGACAATACCGGGTTGGGGGGTCACGCGCAGCAGCATAAATCAGGCAGTGGCAAATGACACGGGGTGGAGGAAAAAATGGCACACCCCAAAACAGGCCAGCAGCATGAGGTCACATGGCAAAATGAACATGGGGGGGGTTTTCAGGGCAACAGCAGAGCAGGCATGAGGTATGGGGCACAATAAAGGGGTGTTGAGGTGGGTGGCAACCCCCATTCCCGGGAAAAGATGGGGTGGGCAATGGAGAAACTGCAGCAGAGTGTGGGCATCAGGCGGGTGGCGGCATAGAAATGGCTGAGGCAGGTATTTAAACCCAGACGAGGGCCTAAGGCATTGGTGTTGAAATCCTGGCCGATCCACCCTGATTCATCTTGACAAAGGTCATCGTTCCACATTTCCCGTGGACAAGCGGTTTCCTTGGGGAAACAGGGCCCCCCCCCGCACAAACACCCCCTATGCCACATACGGCCGGGCGGGACAGCTTCTCCACCCCAAACGGCAAGTTGCGGCCCACACCATTTTGGCTGCCCAGTGCCCGCATCTTCTAACTGAGGTGGCAAGTGCGTCCAAGTAGGCCACAACCTGTTTTTTTTCGGACTGGCTCCGGTCCCTGCTTCCCTCTGGCGACTGCCCTCCTCACGGGGCGGGTGAAGGAAAACTGCTCATCAGTGACTCCAGACTTAGGTTACAAACTGGGGGAGCTGGTACTGCTCCTACCCCCCCACCCCCCCCCCCGGCCCGGCAGTAGTACGGACCTGAGGAACCCCCCGGTCAGCCCTGTCAGAGGGGAATGCCGCACTCACAGCCAACTGATTCCCAGGATTTCCCTTATATTTGATTTTGTTTTCCCTTTCAAAGCGGGGAAAAAGGCCCCCTTTTGGACCGGTACGAGGGTCCAAATAGGGGGGGAGAGCCGGTAAACCCTCTGCCGGAGCTACTATTGGGGGCCTGTCCTACCAGGCAAAAAAGCATGCTGGGGGCCATCTGCACAAGTGACTCCGAGGGGCCCCCTTTCCCCATTTCCACTGAAATATCCCCAGGGTGCTTGGGGGTCATCTCCCGCTTTCTCTCCCATCCACCTCCTCCAGCTGCTCCTGCTCCTCCTCTCTTTTCACCGGGGTAAAAAACCCACTCATTCCCCAGAAAAAATGCTTCTGCTCCAATTCCCCCCTCCTCCTTTCAGTCCCCACCGGACCTGTGGCCACAGAATCGCCACGTCTCCAGTCCCCTCCCCAAACCCAATTTTTCAGCATCTGTTCCAACATGAAGCAGGGGAATGATTTTTTCATCCCGTGTCCGGGCCGACTGAAAATAACGTCGCCTCCCGAAGGCCCAACAACGGCGGTGTCAGCATGAGCTGCCACGGCAACATCAAAATTACACAGGGGATATTCCTGCCCCGCCGGGATCATCAAAAAATCGTTAATGCCTTTCTCTTTTCAAACAGTCGGTCCAAATGTGCGGGGCGGGAAAATTCCAGCGGGTTTAAAAAACACGCATATAAAGGTGTGGGGGGGAGGCCTTTTCTGCCGCTGCAACCCCCAGGGTTTTCCCGGGCTTTTACAATGATAAATGATGCACATTTTCCGGGGCCATTTTCAGAATTTCAAAAATGGGGGAAGATTTCCGGGAAACCTTTTCCAACCAATAAAAACACGGGCCCCATGGGGGCGCAGGGCCCCATCCCTCCTCGTTATGCGCGGACACCCATGTTCCCCCCCATTGCCCCGCCCAGGGTTTCCCCCATTTGCAGTTGGCCGGAGAAGCCACACTCGATTTTTTCTGCATGACGGGGGAGCTTTTCCCCCCCTGGGGACTTTCTTTTTCCCGAGGCAAGCCAGGTGTAAAAGCGGCACCGCTGTGCCCTACACATTGGTATGATGGACAGTACTTGGGAGGCGAGGGTGGGGGGTGGGGGGAAAAGGGGGGGACATTGGCGCAGGTCCCAAAAAGTTTCAACGGGGAGGAGAAAGCGGCGTCCCCCTTCCAATTTTTGGGGTGTGCCGGGCTGGAAGCAATTCACCCAGGGGCCAAAAGGGACATGTACTGGCCCTGACGTAGTTACACCCAACCCGCGCTCCGTGCACCTTGGAACAAACCAAAAAGCTCAGGATACCCACCTTTCGTTCTACATATTTATGAAGTGCTGGTACTGCCTTTTTGGAAAAGAAATTACGGCTTGGAACCCCCATCTGGTGGGCACAAGCCTTTTATTTTTCTCTAAAACGGTGAAAGGTCCACCTTTTTGGAAAGGGGGACTGCAGCCCAAACAACCCCTTGGACAGGAAAACGTCAGCTGCTGATTTTTGGAGGGTTGGACCAAACTTTTTGTCTCTTTGCAACGCCTCCGGGAAACACCCTGGCGCCATATAGCGAGGAGAGGAGCACCCGGCCCGGGGAGATAAATGTAAAAGGAAAACAGCTCCCTTCCAGAGGGGGTGGAGCCTTGACTGGGTGCAATGGCAGATGCCCTGGGCGCTGCTGCTGCTTTTGTTCTGCGGCGGCAGGATGGACCACCCCATCTGACCACGTTTTCCCCGGCCACCGATGTGAGCGCATGTGTGGCCAGGCCGTGGTCCCAAAGTTAGCCCCTGGCACGCTTCACTTTTGCCCACAGATCTACATATACCCATATTTTCCCCCTCCGGTCTTAGCAAGAACCCCGCCCACCGCGAGTATCGGATTTTACCGCCCCCGCTCCGCACTAAGAACTTGCCCCCCTTCCCCCCCCCGACCCCTTTTGCTTACTTTTTTGGACCCGAAGCGGGTTTTTTTACCCGTGGCCGCTTTTGGGTCCCGACCTCACACTGCTCTATCCTCCGACTCACGGCAAAGACCCACTTGCTGGCTGCGCTGCGCTGACGCCAAGCTGACCCCTCTTTTTCTGACGATGATGAAGCCCTTCCCCCACCCGGTCCCAATGCGGTCGCTACACATCATCTTTTGTGTTTCATCGTCACTGCTTTCCCCATCACCGGCTTGGAAGCCGGGCTGACCTCCACAAAATAACCCCCAGCCACTTCCCATCTATACTTTTTCCCCCTACGCAAGAACAGGGATAAATTTCCCATTTCTTTGTGCCAAGTAGCTGACTGCCCTCCTCAAATTTTTCATCCTCGCTTTTAAGTGGGGGCTGAGCCCAGACCACTAGTAGATCTCGGCTGAGGGAACCGGGATGGGCAAAGCGGCTGAGGACAGGTGGGCCCTGACCCCCTCCCGGCCCCCTGCCCCTAATGGTTTTTGTCTAGGTTCCCCCGACTCTTGGCGGGGTTGTCAGATGTCACTGGGGGGAAGAGGAGCCTAGTCAACCAAAACAGAACCCTTGGGGTTTCTAACAAACACCCGCGTAATGACAGCGCGTTTTGGGGCCTCACCGAGTGACCCCGCCCGCACGCCCCTTTCTGTGTCGACCTGGGGCCCGTTCCCGGGAATTTTGTGCCACTGCCACTCGCAGGTGCAGAGCCGCCACCTCCTGTCTGAATACTTTTGTTCTAAATTACAGACACTTTTTAAATGATATCTGTTATGATAAATAACCCCTGTTTTTTGACTCCAAAAAGAACCCAGTAACAACTTGGGGGAACCCCGGATAAAAATTGCCTCCACAAAAGGCCCCGGAAAAAAATTTTCTTGTATTTGTCGTTTTTTAAAAAAACTGTGTTTTTTTTTCTAAATGTAAAACACAAACAGGCTTTAATAACCTTCGGGCGAAATTTGGCTACAGGAAAAAAAGTATAATATTTTGGGGTTGAAAAAGACGTTTTTTTTGTCCCGCACACCAGCAAAAAAAAGCTTAATTAAACCCCTGGATTAAATTGCCCGGGGCCCCCAAAAAAGAGGGAAAATTTTTTTTACCCCCAAAAAAAACTTGTTTTTTTGCTTTGTTTTCGTTTTTTTTTAAAAAATTTTTTGAAAAAAAAACCCCGTGGTTTTGGGCCCTTTTTTTGCCAAATTTTTTAAAAAACAAGAATACATTTAATTAACCTTTCTTGGAAATTAGGCTAAAAAAAAAAGGGGAAAAAAATTTTTTAAAAAAAATTTTTTTTTAAAAAAAGGCCCTTGGGGAAAAAGACGGGTTCTTGGTTTTTTTAGCCCCCAAAAAAACCAAAAAGCAAAACAAGTTTTTTTTTCTTAAAAAATTTTTTAAAACCCAAAATGGATGAAATTGCGCAATAAATTTAGCACCAAAAATTTAAGTTAAAATTTTTATTTAAAAAGCTGTTTCTTTAAATGAATACAACAGGAACGGCTTAATCCCATTTGGTATTGAATGTATATGCAGCTGCAGGGGCCCACACGGGTTTTTAGATCCCCAATACCCCAAAAAATTAAAATAAACATTAAAAGAACAGTCCCCTGAACAACTGAACCCCCACAAAAATCCTGATAAAAAAACAATTTTCCAAAACATCAGCCGCGGCAGCACCTTTTCCCCGAACGCAGGAAGGGGTGTGAGCCCCGGATCCCGCCCGGACTTATATATGCGGGGACTCACAGAGCCCCCCGGTCCCCCGATTGGTTCCCCCTCGCCATGTCTGCAGCTATGCCCTTTTTCCCCCAGAGTGCTTTTTCCCCCTGTAGCCCTGTGCTCGCAGCCATTTTATCAATAAAAGCACACTTCGTTTCACCCCGAAGTACCCCCAAAGTTTCGACTTCGTTCCGAATCGAAGTTTTCCTGAAATTCTAAACGAATTCCACTTCGTTAAAATCGATTTGCCCATCTCTAGTTATTACGCTCCAGAAATGCATCCAAACCCTTTTTGAACTCTGTTATTGAATTAACCATGACAAGTCCCTCTGGCAGAGAATTCCACAGTCTCACTGCTCTTAATACTGTTAATACTGAGAAAATCTGAGACTTACTACCTATAGACTGAAAAGTTGGCAACTTTCCACTTTGCTAGAAGTTACACAATTGAGTTTTGGAGGGAATAACTCAGACAGTGATTTTAGCACCGTCTGGAAAAGATGCTAAGTAATTCCCATTGGCCAGAATGGAATCTCTATACAAATGTATGAGAGACACAAATTGTAACAATTAGGTTCTAAGGGTTGTACTTTTCCCCTTCTCCCATTAGAGATTCTAAGCAATCTAGAAACTATATAAAAGGCATTCAGAGCCATTACTGGTTCCATACAATACCAATGGTTAGCAGAAGATTGCTTGTGTGATCAAAAGAGGATTCTGAAGATACCAAGCCACAGACCCTGGGTCACCAGCCATTTGACGCAGAAGCCAGCCAGATGAAAGAGCCACAGATCCTGGGACACCAGTGCTTTAGCCAGCATACCAGCCTTCTGAGAGAGTGAGAGAGAGGGACAGTGAGCCCAGGCCTTTTCTCAGCATGGAGCTTTTGTCTACAAGGAAGATAGTGGAGAAGCCCGTCAGTGTATTGCGTTGCACTTGAGTTCCTGCATTAAAGAAGTGCACTGATTTATGGCAGACCCCTGACTTACTGGACTTATTTCCCTTTGGTACAACATGCCTTAATAACCCTACCAGTGAGCAATAACACGTAGTGACACTTCAATGGTGTCTGGGGAATTCAGCGTAGAGTCTGGACCACCCCATATTCTGGGCACTGCAAATTAACATGAAAAGCCATGATATCATAGTCAAACTCTTTTCAGCGATTATCTGGTGTTAGCAATGAAGAAAATGGATCATGCTTGATTTTTTCTCTGATGATATCACAGTAGTTTAAGAGTGATTTGTACTTTATCACAGTGGTTAAGACTTGGGTTGAACCTGACAATGTCAAAATTGTGCTTTTCTAAGTTCTACTGTGAAAACTTTACAATAATACTGGTCTATGTTCTACTGAGATAACACAATGGCGCTGCCCGGTTTTATATTGCTATGATTTCATTATGTTGTTGGATTGAACTGTGATGATGTAAAAAAAAGTCCATGTCTGAATTGTACTATGATGAGCTCACAATATTACTATTCTTGGTTTTACGGTGCTGAGAGTATAAAGGTTCTGACCTGGGTTTTATCATGATAATGTCACAATTATGTTGGTTTATTTTTCTGCACAGTGATGCTTGTGTGGATTCCACTGTAATTGCACAGCCAAGCATGTCTTATTAAAAATGAAAGGGTTAGTGTCAGCCTTGCGATGATAAAAAACACAGCTGGTTGACATCAAACCCCAGTACTAGTAGTGGAGAGGCATCTGTCAGACAGAGTAAAATATGGAATAAAATATGAATGTAATAAAATAATAAAAAGCACAGAAACAATAAAAAAAGATCTACTCAAATAGTCACCGAAATCAGCATTTGTTGACCATTTTATTAAAGAAATGTATCCGATGCTGGTCCGACAAAGTCCAATAAATCCATAGTAGTCCAAAAGAGGGAACCTGCAGAAAAAAAAGAAACATGTAAAACTGCAAAACATGTTAGCATTAATCTTCATTCATTGCTTTCCCTGAAAATCATAGCTGATCTTCTGGCTGTGCAGGCAGGACTGGAACAAGGTATTCTGATACCCTAGGCAAATAAGGAACATAGCACCCCACCAATGGAAAACTCAGCCCACTCCATGCCTGCTTGCAAACCCTTCCTGCCTGGGATGAGGTAACGGCCTAGGCAGTCACCTACTTACCGTCGTTATGACCCTGGGTGCAGGGTATGGAATTAAGCTGTACAACATGAGTCTGGAGGGTTAAAGCCACAGCTGTCACACAATCTCTTGGTGGTTGGTTCTCTGTCTCCCATCTCTTGCCGTTTCACCTACCATTGTGTAATGCGGTCTAGCGCCCTCATCTTCACCTATCACCTCACACCATAACCCCTCATTTCCACCTTTCACTCTATAGACTAATTCTATATATTTAAAAGTTCCTCTGGCGTTAGCCTTCTACCTATGTAATGCCTATGATTGAACTATAATTGAATATTGCCTGCCCTGACTTTTAATTTGTAACTTTACTATGCCTTCAGTCTGCTCCTTCTGCATCACGCTTGTATGTCAACTGTAATCACAAGCAACCTGGGAATTCCTCGTAATAAAGATCTCTCTGATTTTCTCCTGGGTTAAAAGGTGAAAATCAGGGGACAACTTAGACTCTGTTCCTTGGTGTGGGTCTATGCTTAAACTTATGGCTTACCCAGATAATCCACCACCTGTCTCTGGTGAGCACTAAAAGTATGTCATCAGCAAAGCTGAACCCAGGCTAACACCATTATGAAAGTAAAAATTAAAATATCGTTACTGTGACATTATCATAGCAGAACAGCATCACTACAACATAATCACAATAAAAGCACCATTCTAATATGAATATTATGTGACATCATCATAGCGAAGCAAAGGCTAGTAACATTGTGACTTTATCACAGTAGAATCTAAAACAGCATGATTGTGACATTATAATAGTAGCGTACCATTGTAACACGATGACGGTAAATCTCAGTCCCGGCAGTAACACAGGATATATGACCAGCAAAAGGGTAACAATGTTTTGAACTTTTGATATTCAGGCTCAATATCTCACCATCCAATACAGCTTTGAATATTAGACTACCATCATTTTATAGACAATCATCTTGGCTATCTAACACATAAATGTGACCTGCAACTATTAAGCATATACTTAGTTGTGCCATGTAACACTTAGATTATTGCCATGTAACTGCATTGTTAATATTTTGCTTCTGGTAGTGGAACAATCTTTTTTTTTTGCTTGTATAATACAAATTAAAACCTCTCCTCACATTCCCTAATAGCTTAGTGTGTTATTAGGTTTTTCCAAAATGAAAGGTCACTGATTTGAATTGAGGAGCAGCCATGAAGATTCCCCAAGAAAATAGAAACAGTATCATCAAAATCCTCGATAGCGATCTTTTGGCCAAGAAAACTGCCAAACTGCATTACAGGAGTGTCATGATAGCTGGAAGAATTTGAATTGAAGTCTGTCTATTTATTCCAAATCGAACAGTTGGATGTTCAGGCAAAATATCGGAGTCAACAAGTTGGCTTATCACAAGGTCTTTCAGTTCATGCACAACAAATAAGGCAGTGGAGGTGGCTCATATGCTTTGTAATAGTGAGATCACAGACGTCTATGCAAGCACCAAGTGACACGCATTACAGAAGTCTGGAATGGTGATTGAAGAAAAGGTGAAGGAAGCCTCAACTTCAATATTATAAGAAGCTTCAGCTAGAGTTTGCAAAAAAGTAAGAATAGTGGACAGTAGAAGATTGGAAACGGGTGATTTGGAGCAATAAGACAAAATGCAATAGACTGTGCCCTTATGGGTGCAAATGTTTTTGAGAAAAGGGGCTAACTGATCGTGAATTTGAAAGAACTATCAAATTCGGTGGAGAAAGCCTAATAATATGGTGTTGTTTCACAGCAAAAGACATTGGATAGTTTACCAGGATCCATAGTGGTCTCAATGCTGAGCTATATGTGAGTATCCTGTAAGAGTTACTTCATAGACTTAAGTCCTATACGTATGAAAAGGATGACATGGTGTTCCAGAATAAAAATGACACAAAGTATACGTCGAGAATGGAGAAGAAATGGTTCAATGACATTGGGTTAGAGTTGCTGGATCGGTTTCCACAGACCTCAGACCTCAATACAATCAAACACTTAGAGTTGGGTAGAGTTGAAGAAAATGCTGTATTTGTACCCAAGTCAGTCGACCGCTACGCATGTTGGGAATGTTCAGAAGCGACCTGAGATCAGATTTCACTTAAGGCATGCTTGAATCTGATTAGGCTGCCATAAACAGATACTTAGTGCACTTAACTTCTTTCACGTATAAATTTAATAATATTTGCACACGTTTTACGTACAGCAAACTTTTTTCTTTCAACACTTTTCAACACTTTATATAAGCGAGTAATCATAGGGTTTGACAAAAGCATATTATATCCAACCTTGATGTCTTGAATGGCTGTGAATAGCTGCAGTTCATTGCAGCTCTGAATGTGTGGTCTCCATCAGCCTCCTGCTCGCTAGCAACCTGCTACGTTTCGGGGTACGCCCCCTTTGTCAAGCATGATGGATAGTGTTGTTGCTGTATATATATAAAAATTCTAATACATTAAAAACATATTAAAAACAACGTATACCAAATGGGGGATTTTTTTTTTTTTTGTGTGTATTTCTACTCTACCATTCTCTTAATCTTTATATTTATTTTATTTTATTTTAATTAATTTTAACTATTTCCCCCCACCCATGGTCTATCCTCCCTACGAGCTGGGAATTGTTAGAGAAACGCACTCCATCTACACTCCTCATTCAGACCTCCCAGTTTCTAACGTTTGAAGCTGATTAATCCAGAAAACTTCCCTCTGCAATAGTCTTGCGGTAACAAACCGTTGCTTCACCAGGGAAGATTTCTTCTATGGTACACCCCTGAGCTCACTCAAAATTATGTCGATATTCATAGAAATGATGCGCTACAGTTTTATTTCTCCAAACTTTTTTTTTTTTTTTTCACTATTTTTGGACTGTTTTTTTCTTTTTCTTTTTCTAAAACCCAGAATTTGTATAGTCTGATTTGGGATTTGTGCTTTATTTAGCCTCACTTTAGATTTTTCTTGGGGGTTGTTTCCCAAAATAAGATTTCCCACACGGGGATTTAAAACATAAATATAGACCCCCCTCTGAGGTTTTCAACCAAAATACCCTTTTATTTTGATCTCCCTGAATTCTGGTTTGGGGGAAATTTAAAAAAGTCACCCTTTATGAAAGCCCGTTTTTCAATTTTGGGACCCCGGTATGGAAAAGTCCCACGTTTTTGCGTACAAAAAACGTTTAAATTTTTTAATAAAACTGATTTTTCTGTAAATCAGCTGTATAATGGGAATTTCCCACTTTCTTCCCTTCTTTTGTAGATAAAAACTAAGTTTTTTTTATCTAGTAATTTACCCGAAAAACCCGGGGCACCCGCAGAAATCTTCCCTTTTTCTTAATAAACTACTTTTTTTTAGGTTAAAATGGGCCCATCCCTACATAATTGAAAATCCAACCAGAAAAAACCCTTTTTTTTTAAAAAATTTTTTTTTTTTGTCCATTTATAGAAAGGGCGAATTTTTCCCGAATTCGTTTTTGTTCACTTCCCCCAAAATTTTTAAACGCCCAAAAAATAAAAATTTGGGTTTCCCAATTTCTTTTGGGGGCGAATTCCCCCCCAAAAAAAAACACTAAATTTTCCCGGCTGCACAAGCCTCAGGGGGCTGTAAACATTTTGGGCCTGCTTAAAAAAACAAAAGGGGGCTTGGTTTTTGGTTTTTATACAATTTTTTGTTTTATATGACACGCACATGACTGCCGCCGCCTTAGAATCGCTTTTACTATAAAAAATTCCCCCGGGCACTTAAGAGGGAAAAAATGACCAAAAAAATGAAACGGGAAGGGTTTCCTGATAAAGTCCCTGCCAGAGAAAGCTGGAAAAAAACAAACTGGAAACTCAGGGGGCAACATTTTTTGACAGAAGGGGGAGGGGAGGGGGCAGCCACGCAGCAGATTTAGACCAGTGGCACAATAAAATTCTGGAGGGGGCAAAAACAGGGAAAAGGCACAGAGGGCACAAAGGGCAAAAGGGTGGAGGGCACGCGGCAGCAACCCTGAGGTCCCAAAGGGGGCAAAAATTTACAGAGTGGGGTAGGTAAAAGGCACACCACAGCACAGCATGAGGGCAGACAGTGGCACAAAGACAGATGTGAAAGGGCACAGCAGCAGCCACAGCACACAAGAGGGCCAAATGGCACAATGCCCCAGTGTGTAGTCACCCCAGCAACCACAGCAGAAACAAAGAGGGCAGAAAAGTGGCACAATTTAAAACAGTGTTATTACCCGGGAAACAGCCCGCACACTGAGGTCAGACCCCGTGGCCCAATGACTTCTTGGGGGGTGGCAAAAAAAGGGGTAGGCCCCAGAGTGGGACAATTTCACAGTGGGGGGATCACGGCAGAAGCCCCCGCACAGCAAGAGGTCAGAAAAATGGCACAATCACATTCTGGAGGGGGCAAAAAAAGAAGGGCCCCAAAAAGTTTTTACAATGACACAGTGTGGAGGCCAAAATAAACACCCAAAAGCAAAAGCATGAGGTTTAGACAGTGGAACAATGACACAGGGGTGTAGGGCAAAGGGAGCAGCCCCAGCAGCAGCATGAGGGTCAACAGTGGCACAATGGAAAACATCCAAAAAAGCCCCCAAAGGGGAGAGTAAATGATCAAAAAAAATTTCAAAAAACTTTATTTTAAAAAAAAAAAAACAATAATTAAAATCAATTTAAAATATGAATTACACAAAAAATCACCAAGGGGAATTTTAGGTGAACATAACAACAAGTCAACACAAAAGAAAAAAGGAAATAATATTTTGGGCTTGTAATCAGAATATATAAATATGTCTTACCAATATTAACCAATTGATCCTAATCAGGTGTCACTACAACAAAATTAACCCAAGTAACCCGAGCCGACCACAAAGAGCCCCACAATTACGTGGTACATACAAGTATAACTAGACAAAAACTAATATCTTAACCGATCAAGTGGTGACTGGAGGGTATCCACCTATGGCCCCAACGCGCGTTTAGCGTTTAGATCCGCTTCTCAGGGGTGATAACGTTACCAAGTTCAATCTGACCACTATAAAGTAGTATCTGGGATGATCAACACCGGTATTCTCGGCGCCTGCCGTTGTGTTTCTGGAAGGAAGCGTGATTTAACCCCACTTCTTTCCGGCAGTCTCGCAGCCACTACGCATGCACGAGATGAAACAATCTCCCGGACATGCGCACTACACTGTTAGATGCCGAGGGCAGGTACTGGCGACACTTTCCCCACACGGGCATGCGCACGAACCTTCAGGCAGATTCATCACCGCAGCGGATCAGAAGGTAAATATCGTTCCTAGCCGCAATCACAGCATAGTACTACCAACTACCGGCAAGTGATCCAAACATTTACGTGAAGGAATAATCATCATCTTTTAACTCTAGGCTAACATAACAACAAGTTGTGATACATACATATACTATATCATTGCAAAAGTTGTGATAATACACAATACACAAATCCAATATCATAAAAACAGTAATAATATCTATATAATAACAAAACATAATACTGGATCCACTTCTTTCGTTTATCAATGGCAGTAATTGATCCTTCATTGTGGGCCAGTTCTATGTTGGGATCCATTAATCCAAAACTGTAACGTGATTTTCCTATATGTGGTATGGGAAGCCACATAGTAAATATCCCAAGGGTCTTAATACTTCAGCTGACAGAAAAAAGGGAAAGTTAAAAATCAATTAAAAATATAATCATTAGATCGGAAGTATTGTGGAGGATAATCCCTATACATCAATCTCAAAACCATATAGTGTAGTCAGCCAAATGGACTAAATACATATGCAACCATAAAAAACGATGCAAAGTTCAATTTCTCTCGTTTAGTCCTACAGATTCATAGTATTTAATAGCCACAATCCATTTCGGTTTCTTCTGTTCAAGATCTCATGCTATCGCCACCCTCTGATCACTAGATGTACCAGATCTATGCCCTTCACCTCAGCAATCCTGCATTACAATCGTGATATTTGAGGAAATGGTCCTCGGTAGGTGTTTGTTAGTTATCAAACTCCCTCACCTCTCATGCTGCTTATGTCCCGTACATCTGCCCGTGTCCGCCACTTTGAGCTCCCGTGTGGTTACCCCAATTATATGGCTTTTGGGACATGGGCAACATGCCAAGGTATACACATTCTTTTGTGTGCATGTAATAAAATGTCTGATCCTATATTCACGAGCACCATCCGATGAATGAAAAAAAAAAAAAAACATCATGTTTTAATCATATTACAACAAGCCACACATTTCCCTCAGGGGAAGAAGCCTTTGCTTTGGACTTTCTCCGTGCTAAAGGGGTTGCAAATTTGAACTACGGTAGTGGCTCCTTACTAGATGATCCTGTAAGTTAGGAGCCCTTCTTGCAGTTAGCAAGGGAAAGTCTAAAATTTCTTTTGCTAAGACAGAGTCAGTTTGTAGTACACCCCAATGCTTACCAAGGATCTCATGCAATTTGGGCCATTGTTGTTATACGTTGTTATGAACCGAGTACATCTCTCGGCTCTTTTATTGATTTTTCTATTCTTAGATTGTAACAGTTGATTTCTTGGAGTTGACTTTGCCCTCCAATACGCCCTTTTCATCATCCTTCCACTATAGCCCCGTTGTAAAAACCTCACTTTTAAATCTCTTGCCTGATGTTCAAATCTAGCATCCGAGGAACATATACGGCGCATTCGTAAGAATTGTCCAGTAGGTATGCCCTTATAGTGGAAGGACTATGAACGATGAGTGCATGGAGTAAGGCATTCACAGAAGTTTCCTTGCGGAAAACATCTGTTTGTATCATACTCATCTCATCAATCTCAATGGATATATCCAGGAATTCGATTTTCCTCATATCTGCCTTGAATGTCAATCTGATGTTAATAGAATTGTTATTGAGGTGTTCCATGAACAGTGCCAGCTGGGCCATCGATCCGTGCCATAAAAATAGCACATCATCGATGTACCTCAGCCAGCACTGTACATGGTCGGCCCCACCTACTACATCGACTTGAAATATCTGCCTTTCCCAGTAGCCAAGAAAAAGATTTGCATACGCAGGAGCGCAAGCCGCGCCCATTGCCGTTCCCTGGCACTGAGTATAGAAGTTGTCCCTAAAGACAAACACATTGTGTGTCAAGGATAAATCTTAACAGGCTCAAGAATCAATTTCAACTGAGTTCCACTATCTAGCCACTAGTTCGGTCAATAAGAATTCAACTGTGCTTTCAAACCAATCTTCATCTATGATATATTAGTATAATTGATTCAATAACATCTGCCTCACTAAACCATATCCTGGTTCAGTATGGATCCCATCGAATCCGCCTGCTAGCACGGTTCCGTAGTGTCCTGTCACAATAATATGGATAACACTTCCTCAATTGGGTTATAAAGTAATGTCCTATAAATATACACACAGTTATCACATAGTCCTCCAATCCCTTACACAAACGTACGGCCCTGGCGTATTGATGGATTCCTGTTTGAATCTGTGGTAGAAAGTACAACTTGGGGATTTTGGGGCTTTAACCTAACAATTCTCAAGAATCTTTTTCGGAATAATACCTAATTGGAAGGAGCCTTTGTCCAAATAATCTCTTAACTTCTTTAACAAACTTAATCCATAGTATTATAGTGATCTTCCTATCATGTGTCCTTTGTCTCAAGTTGCGCAGAGGCTAACCTAGTTTCAAGATTTCTCCATCGGGCGCACACCACCACATTTCCCCCCTTATCTTGCCGTTTAATTAATAACAACTTTCATGTCTTGTAATTCAATAATGCTTTTCTCTGAGATACCGACAAGATGTCTTCCAAGACGTCTATTGGTAGTCGTTTCAAATCTGCAATGACCAATCTTACAAAAATATCTACTTGAGTGACACACAACACGACAAGTGGGGAAATCTGGTGATCTAGGACAGAGCAACATGAGGGAACTTACGCTGTCGCTGGACCACCATCTTGTTCCAGGAGCAATTCCTCCAGCACAGTACGGCGTCTCTCTCCTCCTCAGTAAAAGCCAATTCATTATTTCACTTTCTTAGCGTAAGTTATCTTACTTAAAATAACCTTGCGCTCCGCCAAATACACTGCAAGTCTTTTAAACGCTGTTAAGAATTAAATGAATTAGTCCGGATAAAAGGTTTATTCCGAAACTTAGCACCATCAATTTTGTGCCTCATGTTCAACACATGTCAGGACAGGAGTTAATCACCTTAATTTATTCTTAACTGCTCGTTGGTTTCTCGATGAGTGGGATCACAGCCATGGCTCGAGGGATTTCACGATACCCGATGCTATGTTTTAATTGATTTATTAGAACTTTTCCTTTTTTCTTGTCAAGCTAAATTTTTAAGAACCCTGGGAAAGATACTATAATGCGTACCATAGCAACATACAGTGAAATCACATTAACAGTTTTGGGGTCAATGGATCCCAACATAAGAACAGGCACATGAAAGGATTAATTATAGCCATTGATAACCGAAAGAAATACAGTATCCATATTATGAGATTTTGTCTATTATATCTGATACTAATCCTGAGTTATGTAGATTGATTTGTTAATATTGTGTACTATTTACAACTTTTTGCCATGACTATATATATGTAATATTAACAAACTGTATGTTATGTGGCTTAGAGTTAGAGAGATGATGATTATTGGCCTTCACAGCACATGTTTGGATCAATGGCGGGGTAGTATTATGCAGTGACTACTGCTAGAAACGACATTACCTTTTGATCCGCGCTGTGAATCTTGCCTGATGGTTTTGCGCATGCCCCTGGTGGTGGGAAGTTTGTCGCCATACCGTATGCCTCGGCATCCAACATTGCTAGTGTCTCTGTCCGGGAGATTCGTTCTCTACTCCGCGCACAGGGTAGTAGGCGCGAGGATTGCCGGAATGGGGTACATGACAGCCTTCCTCCGAACACAACCAGGCGCCAGAAACCCCATGTTGATCATCCCATTTTTACTATACGTGCAAGGGGGTAAGTTATCCCCCCCCGAGGAAGCGTTTAAAACCGAAAGGGCCGTGGGGCCATAGTGATACCCCTATCCCCACTTATTGGTTAATATACTTTGCCTTTATTATTTTTTTTACCATGTATTGTGGGCCTATTTTCCCTCGTATTTGGTTAACCTTGTAGTGAATTTTTAGGCTTTGGTCATAACTGGCAGATAATTTTTTATATTTTTTGGGATAAAGCCCAAAATTTTCTTCTTTAAAGTATGTTGACTTGATATAATACCTTATACCCTTGGGGATTTTTTGTACTCATATTTTTTTATATTTTATTATTGTCTATTTAATAAAATTTTGTACATTTTTTATCAATTTTTCTCGTTCTGGTTTTCTTGTATTTTAAAAAGATTTTTTTAATACAAACCCATTTCAAATGTGCTTTTTTTACTATCCCCCCAATTAAAAAGATACACTTTGTAGCAAGAAAACCCCTTTAAATAAGTTGGTGATTTTGTGATAAAACTGTATTTATATTGCTTTGTAAAGTAGTAAATTTTATCTGTGTTATTTCCTATTTAGTTGGCTGTCTATTAGTAAAAAAAAAAATATATGAATTTTCTATAAAAGCTAATGTAAACCTATTTCCATTTTTCAGGTAATCCTCACAGCAACAATTTAAGCAGTAGGCTGACCCATGATACAATTGAACATGTTCGATACAGGTAAAATAACAGAAGATTAATATTTTTGGTACATTTTGTCAGTAGAGTAAAGGAGTTTTCGCACTACAAGGATTAGCTTCAAACATGTGGGGAATGGTAAATTAAGAGTTTTACCAAATACATTCCTCTTTTGATATTGCCCTGCTCTCTAGATAAGAGAGATTTTATCTGCTCTGAGTACACACAAGTTTCTCTAGTTACGTCCTGGTCTCCCCTCCTCTCTCTACTCTGTCTTATTTGAGATCAGTGAGTGACATTACCAGGATAGACGGCACCTTGAGAACAGAGTCTAAAAATCAAAGAAGTTTGTTTTCTTAGAGCTCTGTAGCCTTGTACACTATAGATGAAATCTCCAGCAGTTCTGTCACTGCAATAAGAAGAGCAGAGAATACAGAACTGATATGCTAATCACTTCTATAGAACAACCCACAGCCTAACCAGGAAGTGTGAGTCTGAAGCTGCCTGTGGCTCTGTGAAATAGCATCGTGAGAAAATCCCTTTAAGGTTTATGTGATGCCAGCAACCCATTGTAACCTTTTCTTTGCTGCCTCATAATGAGGTACCATGTTGTCACTTGGAGACAAAAGGCTTCATTGACGACAGAGAAGATTTAAAATTTTAGCATGTTTAGCCTGCGTACTGTTTTTTATGAGACAAAAAAGTGCACAGACGAAGCATGTCTGCCCTGTAATAATCCGTATTCATATGTTTTATCCGTACAACTTGGATCTTAATGCAATCATATTGATGGCCTAATGGTATTGTGGGTTTCTGTGGCAGTTTTAAAATAGCAATGCGGATATTTGTAAACAACACTTTGAAGACCATTTGCAAAAAACTAGTGATCTAAGTGCTTTCTAATATGGTATTGCAGTGCGTTATTTGTCACATTGTCAGGCTCAGCCAGCAATCTATCTGCCATTTACCTTTTGGAAGGTCTGTAGGTGGTTTATGTCTTGTTAACACGCATCAATGCATATACTTGTTGGCTTGTTATTACATCTGTTCTATTCAAAAATCATTTTCAACAGCTGCTTATCCAATATTTTGGTTGTGTTTATTAAAAGTAGTTTTAAACCTCGGATTATGTGGTATCAGTATGTATGTGTCTTATAATCATACCTTAATCATAATATAGCTTTATATGAAATATGCATAAAGTCATTGTAGACAAATATAGAGTACACAGATGTGTGTGCACAGTTCTGGCCATCCATGTTTTTTATTTTCTCATTCATTCACATCTAAGGCAATAACTATTACTACAAAAAATAATAAAAATAAATAAGAACGTAGAAATTCCTAGACTTTCTTTCATTAATTGAGTGTGGTAGGAGTTAAGTACGAGATTAGGAGGTTTCTTTTGTTTTCTGTAATATTGTGTCTCGCGTCAGTTGTTTGCAGTCATTTTAAGGAGTACCTATCACCTCCACACAAACACACAAAAATTGATAGTAGATGAAATTGTAAGACTTTTCTTAAATACATGTCATTAGCAATAAAGATAATTTCTCTCAGTATTACAGGGGGACAGGTTTTATTTCACTTTGTAACTCAGAAGATCTTTATCATTCTGTGGGAGATACCAACTGGCAGGAGGAGCTGGGGATATAGCTGCTTGTACAAGGTAATCTGAGTCTCTCAATACATACACTGCAGCAGACACAGCACATTGAGGACATAGTGTGACAGGATTTACCTTTTGCTCCAGCCTCTTCCTCCATAGACCAAAGACATATTACACTGCTGCTGGTGTGCACATGATGTAGACTTACAGGCTCCCCCTTGCACAGTGGACTCTCCTAGCTCAGAAGCAGTTTCACACAACTGTCAACACTGTGATCCAATTCAAAGTGAAACCAAGAAAACTGGACTGAGGTAAGATAAATCAACGTAGTGAGACAACCCTTTTAATCATAGCATGATTGGTCCAAGTGAAAGCACACTTAAAAAGGTTTTACCAACCCATGATCATAATAGTATCTAATAATGCAATATGATATCCGTATGTCTATTGTGACCATAAGGCGCATATATCTGTAAAAGGAAAATCCAAAATGTTTCACAATTCCAGAGTTTCTGCAGATGGTTACCTCCACGAGTTGGTAAGGTAATCTTTTCAATGCCCTGGACAGCAAGTGAAAGAGGTACCTCTGTCATGCATGTGTATGCAATGGGCAGATGCTTAAAAAATTTGACGAAAAGCTATAGAGTTAACCTCAGATAAGTGGTAACGTATTCTCACATCCAGGGCACAGGACGTACTGCCAACATACTGCAGATTACAAATGTTGCATGTAATCTAATTTACCACAAAATTGGTGTTACAATTAATATAACATCTGGTGTTATAAACAGATTTATTAACCATATAACTACATTGTTTCAAAATGGTAATAAAATTGCAACAGATTCAGCAAGTGTGTGAACATTTAACCCCTTACTGCTGAAGCCAGTTTTGACCTTCCTGACAGAGCCCCGGTGTTAAAATCTGACATGTGTCACTTTATGTGAGAATTAATTTTTGACACTTTTATCTATTCATGTGATTCAGAGATTGTTTTCTCATGAAATATTGTGCTTTAAGTTAATAATACATTTCGGTCCTTACAATCCTTATTTATTTGTGAAAAATATCATAATATCATAAAAATTTGGCAAAATTTGCAATTTTCAAAAATTGTAAGACAGATAGTTATTCCACTCAAAATAGTTTCTAATTAGCATCTACCATATATCTACTGTAGGTTGGCAACATTTTTTTTTTTTTTTACCACATTGAGGGGCTTAGAAATGTAGTAGTCATTTTTCACATTTTCAAGAAAATTTGCTTAATAGATTTTTTTTTAGGGACCAGTCCAGTTCTGACGTGGCTTTTATGGGTCTGTATGTTAGATACCCCCATAAATGACCCCATCTAAGAAACTAGACTACTTAAAGTACTTAAAAAAGCATTTAGGAAGTTTGTTACCCCATTAGATATTTCACAGAAATTAAAGCAAAGTGGAGGTGAAATGTAAAAAATTTCACTTTTTTGCAAATTTTCAATTTTTATTCATTATTCACTGGAACACGGTAAATGTGACCAGGTAAATACAACTCAACATCAATGCCCTAGATTCTGCCATTTTCAGAGATATCCCATATGTGGTCCTAGTGCGTTATTTGGCTCAACCACAAGCCCCAGAATAGGAGGAGCACCTACCAAACTCTGGGGTCTCATTTTCATTACGATTTTATTCAGGTTTGCAGACACCTTAAGGGGCTAAATCTTAATAAACTCCCCTAAAAAGAACCAATATTGGAAATTACACTCCTTAAGGAATTTATCCGGGGGTGTAGTGAGTATATTGACCCCACAAGTGCTTCCCAATTTTTTTAGCTTTAGGCTGTGAAAATGAAAAAAAAATTTTTTCCAATAATCTGCAATTTTAGATGAAAATGTTTAATTTTTACAAGGAATCCTGGAAAAAAAGCACCCCAAATTGTGTTACGCAATTTCTTCCATGTTTGGAAATATCCTACATGTGGGTGTCAACTGCTGTTTGGGCACATGGCAGGGCATATAAGGGAGGGAGCGCTATTTGGCTTTTGGAACACAGACTTTGGTGCAAAGCCCCTAAAGTACCAAGACAGGTGAAACCTTCCAGAAGTTGCCCCATTTTTGGATTTGACACCCCTCATGGATTTCATCTAGGGGTGTATTGTGGATTTTGGGTGCACAGGTGTTCCGTAGTTTTTTTGGAGTTAGGCCCTGAAAATGGGGGGGGGGGACGCAGTTCCGCCATTGTTTTTGGGGTTCATTTTTACAGTGTTCGCCGTACACTTTACTATGTGTTGAGGTACAGTTGCAATGATATGAATTTTATAGTTTTTTATGTTTTATTACTTTTACACAATAGAAAGGAGTTTATAAAAAATTGCATTTTTATGTTGTCATAGTCTGACAACCATAACTTTTTTTTATTTTTCTGTACATGGAGCTGATTATGGGCTTGTTTATTGCGGGATGAGTTGATGTTTTATTGGTACCATTATGGGGTGCATACGATGCTTTGATTACTTTTTGTTAAAGTTTTTGTGAGGCATTTTGAACAAAATACAGCAATCCTGGTAGATTTTTTTTATTTTTTACAGAGGTCACTGTTCGGTATAAATTACATCCTAGCTTTTTACTCAGTAGGTCGATAAGATTACAGCGATACCCAATTTGTGTATTTTTTATGTTTTATTGCTTTTACACAATAAAAACACTTATTCAAAAAGAAAACATGTTTTTGCATCACCATAGTCTGAGATCCATAACTTTTTTATTTTTCCCGTTTACGGAGCTGTGTAGGGGCGTTTTTTGCAGGATGAGTTGACGTTTTTAATGGTATCATTTCTGGGGGGACAAGACTTTTTGATCGCTTTTAAATCCTGCCTGTAGCTTCGATGTCGCGACCGTGGTAGGTAAAAATAAGCAGTTTTGCAATTGGTTTGCATTACGTAAATCATTTAGTATAGCAAATATAAGCTAATCTGAGTGTTCTACACCTAAAACTGCAGCCGGAGGTCAGACCATGCCCCCTTTTCTGTGATTAGCTGACTGACATTTTATTCAGCCTATTGGTACATGCACCCTGGATGGGACACACCCCCTGTGCTGTGATTGGCTTCCTGCACTCTGTGCTTACTTTTCTCACAGCTGTGAAAAATGAAAGTGAAACCGCTTTCTGTGCTGGGTGCTGGCTGTGTAATAAAAGCTGTCTGAGCTTCTCTCTATGCTCATTTCTCAGCTCTTTGTGAAGGATCTGGGCAGTTACTGAGTCTCTAGCTGCCAGATTCACTCTCCTCTCATATAACACAGCTCCCCCCCCACCTATATAACACACCCTTTAACATTCTGCCTTCCCTCTACCTCCTGCCTGATAACAGAGGGTGGGGGCAGCATGCCTATCTCACATTTGTTTCATCAGTTCAGGCTGTATGTATTACTGTTTACAGCAATGCAGGTGTTCTGGATACAAGGAGCTTGTGGAGCCTGGGAGGGAGCTGACTGCTCTACAGGCATGAGAACCATTGCAGGAGGTCTGAAGAGCTGTGAAATCCTCTCCCTTCCACTGCTCACACAGAATGATGTTGTAACTGGTCTTCAGTGAGGGGAGGAACTCGTACTGGGAGGAGGGACACGCCCCTGGATTTGAAGCTGTAACAGACAGAAACAGCTCAATCCTACGCAAGCCATTTAATGAGAAAACCCCTATAAAGACTGAAGAACCTCCTAACGTGGATTGCTTTAAATAAATTTGGTGGTAGATGGGCGACATGACATGGTGTGTAATATGGTATTTCACTCAGCAACTTTTCTAATGGGCTTGGTCTGAATAGAGCTTGACATAACATCTCCTTTAAGCCTGATATCTAAAATTGGTATTATATATGGGTGGTGGAAAGTTGTTGTCACGGACGCCCTGCACCCTCAGTCACGTCTTCTCGGGTCACAGAGACGCCTCCGTGCTGTGCGGCTCCCAGCTGAGCCGCCTTCCCTCACGACGTGTATCCACTGGGGTCCCGCTCTTGTCCCAGTCCCCAGCCGCGTCAACTTACCCGCCGCACTCCGCTCAACTCCAGTCCCCAGTCTCCCGTCGCAATGGCTCTGCCCCTAGGCGCGCGCGGCCCGCTGTTTGAAAATTTAAAGGTGAGCAGTGCGCCGGTAATTGGGTGATTGCCGGGCACTGCACCTATTGAGGTCTGGCCCCTCCTGCCGGCTCCTCGCTCGGAATCCTTAGTGAGTTTTACTCTGGAGAAAGCGTTCCTCAAACCTATTCTTGCAATCCGTGTAACCGTACCACCTTGCCTTACGTTATAACCGAGCCACAATCTTGCCACCTGCCCTGACCACCTCCGTCACGATTACGATCCAGAGCCGCCCGCCTGCCCTGACCTTCTGCCTGTCCAACCGATTACGACCATAGCGCGCCTGTCCCCGACACTGATCTGCCTGACGAATCTGTACTTACGTCTACTACCCTTTGGCCGCACACCGCAGGCAAGCCCCGCCAGTGAAACGACCTGGAAGACTCCCGCCGCAGCAAGTCATCCCGCTTGCGGCGGACTCTGGTGAATACCGGACCTAACTTAGATTCCGTTCCCTGGCGTGGGTTCCACCATCGCCTGCGGTGGGTTCAGCGGATCCACTCCCGTCCGTTTACAGTAGGATCAGCCATGGATCCCGACCAAGGTGCCTTTCGCCAAGTGTCGCCAGTATCACCACACCAACCATTGTGGCCAAGCAGTCAAAACGATCGCGCAAGCAAGCGCAACAGCTTCGAGCAACCTCCTCTCTGGTGCAGCAGTTCATCGCCTACTCAGCAGCACAGTCGGTCTGTCGGTGTTCCCCTGGGAGCAAGTTGTTGCTCCAGTCGGACCCTTGAAGCTCCGGTTTTTTTCCATGCCGACTAAGTTTAGATGGGGATTCCAAGGTCCTGCAGGGCTTCATCATCCCAGTGCTCCCCGGCCATGTGGAACTCATGGCAGGTCATTTTCCGTCAGAAAGGATCCAAGGTGCCTTCGTGGTCAGACTCCTCTTCCGGTAAAGGCCCTGGCACTGGCAAACTCCTCGGTGGGACCGAGGTGACCCAATCGCACGGCCGAATCAGCACATTTCTACTAGAGTTCCGGAGTGTCTTCGAGGCACCTGCTCGTCACGCGTCGTCTGCCGAAATCCGCCCTGTTGAAACCTCATCAAGGTACTCCTCCCGTGGGAGACTACCGCCGTGCCAAATTCCACACACTAGCATCGAACTAGCCTGGAACGATGCCAGCATTATGCTCCACGTTCAAGAAGGCCTCTCCAGCCCAATATCAGATGCGCTCCCGCCCGGGACCTTCCGTCTTCTTTAAGCGAGCTAATCCACCTGGCTAACCGATTGACATCCGATTCGCAAAAGGCGTGAGGAGCCACGCCATAGCAAGAACCACCTGTACTGTCAACACGCCGTCCATCTTACATCTTTCAACGCGGTGTTTCTACGGCCGTCCACCGACTTCCTTCCCAAGCCCAGCCGTGAAGAGCCCATGCAAGTGGATAGAAAGCCCTACCTGTCTCCTCAGAACATAACGACGGCGTTAAAGAGAACCTATTCTTCTAATGTGCAGCCCTGATCATCTCCTCCATTGTTGGCTGCTCGCCATGCGTCCGGATAAACAGGCCCACACCTTGGCTACGTGGGAGAATGCATCCTAAGCGTGGTCAGTCCTCTCTCCCGCTGAACTTTCGGTCCTGATCCGCATCTGAAGCCGGGACCCCACTTTCAAGTTTCAGCATTCTTGGACGCCCCGGTTCTGCTGGAAACATCCCTGGACGCTGCCTGGTGTCTCAACACGGCCTTCCCGTGGTTTCCCCTGGAAGAATCTCTCTGTCCATTTCCATCCATCAGTGGAGAGAGCCTCCGTGACCCAGTCCGTTTTCCGTACTGAGCCTTTGTCCCCTCCACGTAGGGGCTCATCACAAAAGAACTAACATTTTATGTGTTACCCACCGGACTTCTTCGCCGTCCTATTGGGTCGTCCATGGCTGCAGCGCCATCCCCCGGTGGCTTGACGGCATACTGGCGGGTCTTGCGTAATGGGCTCAGATGTCGGTCTCGCTGTTTGTGTGGACGACCTCGCCAGGTGCCAGCCGCTTCTACTGTCCCCCATCTAAGCCACTAGCGGTTCTTCCCTCCCGCTCCTTACCAGGAGTAATGCTGATGCTTTCTCCTGAGTAGAGCAGGCAGGACCCACTGCCGCCCACATCGTCACTTATGATTTTCCGATTGACCTATTGCCCGTACCCCACTAGCCCTCCTCGGGCCGAGTCTACCCCTTATTCCGTTCCGGAGACACAAGCCCATGTCCAAGTTACATTCTGAGAAATCTCCAGAAGGGGTTCATTTCGTGAAGTACTCTTCTCCCGCGGGGGTAGGAATCTTCTTCCGTGGAAAAGAAGGATGGTACCTTGCGACCCTTTGCAATTGATTACCGGTCTGAATAAGATCACGGTTGAAGATGGTACCCTCTACCATTGATCACGGAGTTATTTGATCGTCTGCAGGGCGCAGGATTTTCTCCATGCTGGATCTAAGAGGGGCCTACCATTTGGTCCGACTCCGCAGGCGATGATGGAAGACGGCCTACAACACCAGGGACGGCCACTATCGAGTACTGGTATGCCATGCGTACTGTGTAATGCGCCTGCGCCCGTCTTCCAGGAGCTCGTGAAATGTACATTTCAGGGATCTTCTCTACACCTGCATAGTGTTCTTATCTGGACGATATTTTGGTGTACCTCCTCGTCTGATCTCGAGACCCACCCATTGTCAGTCCGTCAGGGATTTGAAGTGGCTCCGAGATAACACTCGTAGTGCCAAGCTGGAGAAGTGGGCCACCTTCCCCCAAACCATCCTTCCCGTTTCTGGGGTACATTATATCTGATTCGAGGCCTACAGATGGATCACCAGCAAAGCCAGTCAGCCGTGTTGCAGTGGCCCGGGGCCCAGTCGGTTTGCGTGCCATACAGCGTTCTTGTGGTTCTGTAACTACTAATCTCCAATTAATCCCCATTTTCTATGATAGTGGCCTCTCACTAAGAGACACCTAACCCACGCAGCTGGCTCTCCCGAACTGAGGAGGCATTCGCAAAGCTCAAGGTCTGCCTTTACCACAGCATCTGGTCCTCTCTCCGGGCCTGACCCACGCGAAAACCCTTCAACCTTGGAAGTGGAGCCTCGTCTGTGTGTCGGAGATCAATCCTTCACGCAAAAAGGGCCCACGTTGCAAGACCGGACACGTGTGGCTTTCTTTTCCAAGACGTTCTCCCCGGCCGGAAATGACCTACACGATAGGCGACTCGTGAGTTGCTGGCCATCATTAGGCTTTCGGAATAATGCCGCTACCTAATGGAGGGGGCTCGCCATCCCATCTGCATCTATCGGCACCACAAAAACCATGCAATACACCATCCAGACGCCACAGCGACTAACCCACGCCAGGCTAGGTGTCGCTCTTTTCTTCTCCCGTTCGACTCGACCAGAATTCACATTCCCGCCCGCGGGAGAAGAACATCAAGGCGACCGCCCCTTCTCCCGTGCTGCTGACACGAGGTGGGGTGGAGGAGACTACTTCAGGCATAATAATACCCCAGAACGCCTTATCTCGGCAGCTCCAGTTGACCTCCGGAAGGTTCCCCAGGAGACTACGTATGCCCTGCACTCCTCCGTCAGACACGCATCTTGAAATGGGGCCAATACTCTTTGGTGGCCGGGGTCATCCCGGCGCTCGAAAGAAACGATCCTTTGATATCCCGGGTCTATTGGAGGCCAAGCTCTCAATTGATGTCAAGGAATTTCGTTCAGTGCCCTGTAACTCTGTGCCCGCAACAAGACGCCTCGTCACAAGCCGCAGGTCTACTACACCCACTAAACCATACCGACGCAACCTTGGACCAACATTGGCGATGGACTTAT
This sequence comes from Phyllomedusa bahiana, assembly GCA_025379985.1. NCBI lineage: Eukaryota > Metazoa > Chordata > Amphibia > Anura > Hylidae > Phyllomedusa > Phyllomedusa bahiana. Next base: position 26,907 of record JAODAL010033482.1, read on the forward strand.
TACCGATCTCCCTCCTTCGCTGGCAACAAACCGTCATTTGGGTGACTACTGACGGTTCTCGCACGATCGGCGCATTTTGTCCCTCTGCCGGGCCTGCCATCGCCACCCGCCTGGCGGAGCATTTTTCCAGCAAGTTGGTCGCGTCTGCATGGGCTCCCACAGCAAATAGTCTTGGATCGGGGAGTCCCAGTTTGTTTCCAATCTCGGGGCGTGCCCAGTGTTCCCAAACCTCCAGGGTGAAGCACGACTTCTCGTCTGCTTACCACCCTCAGACGACTATATGGCCAGTTGAGGAGAGTATACCAGTCTTGGAGGTTATCTACGGGCACTTCGTTTCAGCACGCCAGAGAACGATTGGCCCAACTTGTTGTCCCCCCCACCCCCCCCCCCCCCCCCCCACCCATGGCGGATTCTCGTAACAACTCCCGAGACTCAGAAATCCGTCAGCGGGTCTTTTCCATTCTACCTTTTATACGGTCTGCATCCCCGACCCACCTGCTCCCTCTGCAACCTCCTCCGAGGATCCTGCGGCGGACCGCACTGGTTCAGGACATAAAGACCATTGGTCCAGACCCCCAATCTCTGCTCCGCGCTTTCCGACGCACGAAGACCCAGCCGACAAAGGGAAGAAGTCTCCTCCTGTCTTCTCCCCAGGAGACAAGGTGTGGCTGTCGGCCAGATATGTCCCGACTTAAGATGCCCTCCTACAAATTGGGAACCCCGGCTTCCTGGGACCCTTCGAGGTAATCACTCAACGTCGCATAATCCCGGATTTCTTACATACTCCGGCTTCCCTCCCACCATTAAAATTCCTAACTCTTTCCACGTCACTCTACTAAACCCTGGTCTAACCGATTCTCTCTGAGTCTATCCTCCTTCCACCCCATAGCTGAGCTTCCACCATTTCTTTGAATTCAAGGAAGTCATCCTGCGTATAATGAGAACTAAGGAAACGTACTTTATCTGGTTTAGACTGGAAGGGGTTTGGACCTAAAAGAGTCTTGGAGCCGGAGGAAATATCCTGAAATGTAAAATCTCATCCAGAGATTTCTTCGATCCAGTAAGGGGGGGGGAGGGGCAAAGGGGGGGGTACTGTCACGGACGGCCCCTGCGACCTCTGTCTCGGGTCGCAGTCGCGTCCGTAGCTGCGGCTCCCAGCGTAGCCCCGTCCCGCACTCGGGTTCGGTGTGGGGGGGGGGGTGGGGGGGGGGGGAGGGGTGGGGGGGAGGGGGTCCGCTCTTTGGTCCCAGTCCCCGCCGGCGTCAACTTACCGCGGCCCCGGCTGTTTTTTGAAATTTAGAGGGGCATGCGCCCGGTAATTGGTATTGGCCGGCACTGCTACATTTAAGGTCTGGCCCCTTCCTGCCGGCCTCTCGCCGATCCTTAGTGTGTTGTTACCTCTGGAGAAAGCGTTCACACATAACCTAGTCTTGCTATCCGTGTCCCCGGTACCCCTTGCCTACTTTTATCGACCACAGTATCTTGCCCGCCTGCCCTGACCCTCCTGGCCTGTCCACGTTTATGATCCAGAGACCGCCTGTCCCCTGACCTTCTGCCTGTCCCCGACTACGATCTTAGCCAGACGAAATCCGTACTACGTCTACCCTTGCCGGCCACTCTGCAGGCAAGCCCCTCCAGTGGAAAAGACCTGGTAGACTCCCTCCGCAGCAAGTCCATCCCGCTTGCGGCGGGCTCTGGAGAAAACGTGACCTACTTAGATTCACCTTTCCCTGCGTGGCTCCACCATCCGCCTTGCGGTGGTCCAGCGGATCCACTACCCGTCCTTTACAGATGTAAATGATAATATTAAGATATTGAGTGAAGTTTGATATTGCTGCCACATCCCCATCCCAGATGATTATAAGATCATCTATGTAGTGACCATACCAAACCACAAATGGAAAAAAAAAGGATTCATGTGACTAAAAATATGCTTACATATAAAATTAATCTGGAAAAATTAGTAGAAGATTAGTAGAAGAAGGTAGCTATGGGTGTTTTGACATATAAACATGCTGACTATTCTAGTCAAACACTGTTACCCCTAACCTGCCTTTTTTTATATAATATATAAAAAATGATAAAAAAAAATGGAATTTCCTCCATTGTAAGCCCCCATTGACATGTTATGTCTTTTTGAATGAAAACCTCAGCTCTTTTGTCGATAGTTTGTTGCAACCCCTCATGATTTTGCTAAGGTTGCTTTTGATGTGGTTTTTTGATACTTATTCTCACAATACCGATTCGCTCAAACATTTTTGATTAAAACAGTTTCTTTTGATATTTTACTTATGTTTGAATCTAAGTTTTATTCTCCAAACTACAGGAGCGGCAATGGGCCGTTCTACACATGCCGTGGTGGGAATCCATGTTTATTTTTAGTCACATGAATCCTTTTTTTTCCTGTTTGTGGTTTGGTTTCATTCAATATCTTAATAAAAAATTTTGGATTATCATTTACATCTTCCCATTACCCATGTACGATACCATTTTTAGATCTCATGCTTATAGGAGATGTTGCGACACGCTCTATTCAGACGAAGCCCTTTAGAAAATATACTGCGCTGCAATGTGCCCGATGTAACCCTCGCAAATACAGCGTATTCCCGGCACGTACTGAGCGCCTGGAGAAAGAAGTGACATGTTAGGAAAAGGGAGGATTAATGGAGGACCAGGCAGGGCAGAGCGCGTACTTCTAATACAGCAGGTGTAAAGTGGACACAGTACGTGCCGCTACATGCCGTGTGAACCCGGTCTTAAGATTAAAATAGACAAATCAGGAGGTCCTGATGGTATACACCCCCATATCCTAAGGGAATGAACTAGTGTAGTAAACAGGCCCCTGTTTTTAATATTTATGGACTGAATAGTGAATGGCCTGAATGATTGGAGCATTAAATGTGATGATGATATTAAAAAAGGGGTAACAAAATGATCCTGGTAACTATTGGTCGGTAACTTTAAAGGCATGTCCTCATGGCAAGGGTTTTTAAGGCGGTTTGCGGTTTTGCAGACTGCCTGAAAAAACGGCCGAAATGAGCACAACGGGCTCCTATGGAAATCACGTGCAGCAGTCTCCACTGCACGGGTTTTCCGCTCGGTGGTTTTTCCGCCCGTGGGCCGCCCGAAGAACATTGATCATGCACATTCTTCTGGCCGGTTTTCGGACGGAATATGTGTATGTCAATGTGAAGGGGGAGGGCTCATCGTGGAGAAAAGCTGTTCCCCCCACGGCCGTGTGCACAGCACACAAACTGGACAAATACCGGTCGGATAAACCGACCAGTATTTGTCCATTGCCGTGGGGATGCGCCCTAACCTCTGTTGTAGGCAAATTGTTTGAAGGTTTTCTAAGAACTGCTATTCTGGAGTATCTCACTGAAAAAATGTATAATGCTGTTACAGCATGGGTTTATGAAGGATCGGTCCTGTCAGACTAATCTCAGCATCTATCTATAGGAAGTCAGTGCTAGACTGAATCAGGTTGGACATTGGATGTCATATATCTACATATTTTCTAAAGCAGTCGATACTGTGCCCCACATAAAAGGTTGATAAGTAAAATGAGACTGCTTGTACTGGGGGAAAATGTGTGTAAGTAACTGGCTCAGTGATAGAAAACCAAAGGGTGGAGATTAATGGTGCATATTCGGACTTGATCCCTGTTACTAGTGTACACAGGGATCAGTAGTGGGCCCTATTCTTTTAAACATATTCATTAATGACCTAACAGAAAGTTTGCACAGTAAAATATCAATCTTTGCAGTTGATACTAAACTTTGTAAAGTAATTAACACAATAGAGGATAATGTTCTATTACAACAGGATTTGGATAAGTTGGATGCTGTGGCAGATGAGGTTTAAATGCAAGGTTATGCACGTGGGAAGGAAAAATCCATTCCATGATTACTTGTTAAATGGTAAAAGTGACATGAAGAAGGACTTGGGAATCTTAGTTGACAATAAACCCCAAGTGTCAGACAGCAGCTGCCGAGGCAAATTGGATCATGGGGTGTATTAAAAGGGGCATAAATGCACATGATGAGAACATCATTCTCCCATAATACAATAACAGATCAGACCACAATATAGAAATATTGTGTACAGTTATGGTCACCATGCACAAGAAGACATTGTAGAGATCGAACATTTCAAAGACGGCAACCAACAACAATAAAAGGACTGGGTGGATTATAATACCCAGAAAGATTAGCAGGACTAGGGTTATTTAGTTTAGAGAAAAGATGGCTTCGGGGGACATAATTAATATGTTTAAATATATCAAAGGTCTCCCAAGATCTATTCATAGCCAGGAATGTATCCAGAACAGGGTATCCTTTACTTCTAGAGGAAAGCAGATTTCTACATAGACATAGAAAGGGATTCTTTCCTGTTAGAGCAGTGAGACTATGGAACTCTCTGCCAGAGGAACTTGTTATGGGTGAATTCAATAACAGAGTTCAAAAAGGGTCTGGATATAGTTTCTGGAGTGTACAAATAATATTAATATAAAATAAAATAGAGTGAGGGGTTTTGATAGGGGTTCACTAGGATTCTGGAGAAGGCCATTGATCCAGGGATTTATTCTGATTGCCAGATTGCATTCAGGAAGGAATTTTTCCCTAAAATGAGGACAATTGGCTTCTACCTCATGGGGGGTTTTGCCTTCCTCTGGATCAACACTATAGCACAATAAATTGAACTGGATGGATAACTGTCTTTTTTGGCCTTACAATCTATATAACATTTCAGCAGTTACTGAATGTAAATTTCTATTCACATCATGATAATTCACACTAACATGAGCTTTGTGATGTGGTTTTACATTACATTTTATTTTTATTCTACTTGGTATTGCTGCGCTTTCCAAAAAATGTTAAATAAAAGTCTTTGAAAACAAACTATATTATTATAAAAACATATTTAAATACCGTCTCTTTAACCGAGTACAGACTGCGCTCAGCTTCAACATGACTGATCGATAATAGTTATCAAATATTAATTGTGTGTTCCAAATAACTTGGCTTAGAGAGGTAGAGAAAATGACTGATTAATAATTGTCATTGTGAGCATGTATAGTTCTGGGTGAGCTGGAGAGTCCAGAAAAACTGGATTTTCTCACTTAACTTAATTCCTGAGGCTTTTAATAAGTGTGTTTTGGGCCTGAATTTTTCTGAAATCATGGAATGGTTGGGAGGGGACTAACTAATCCCTCTTTCTTCAGTGCAGGTTTTCCAGTTGGTCCTAGTTAGGCTCAGGTAAAACTGCTGGGAACGTTAATGGGCTACATGTAATGCAGTTAGTGCAGACTGGGGTGTGAGTCTGGAGGTCACACAAGACTGGGGCGAATAACTTGAGCTAAATAAAACACTGTTTTAATCTATTGGAATTAAGGTGTTAAAGAGCAGTGTTTAGGTTTTTTTTCTTCTGTTTTTATTTATGCATTCTGGTGTTTCTGTTTATTATATTATATATATTGGTATATTGGATTTTGCAATGCCAAGTTGGCCTTTGTAAAAACAAATATGTATGAAGACTCTGATGTTGTCTACCAAACTGCCAATGAAAGTTTCCTACATCATTAATACATTGTTTATTTTCTTTTTATCTCCTTTTCCTGTACTTTATCGATACGCTTATGCTTCTCTCTCTCAAATACTCCCCCAAACTCCTTAGGGCATGTTCACGCAATAGATTTTAACAAAAAATTCTAGGGGGATTCTGTGTTCATACAATGAGCTTCAGCACAGATTTGCCACACCATGAATTGCAAATTCGTGGTGTGGAGCAAAAAATAATTTACAAGTTCTTTCTTTTGAGTGGATCCTTCTCGGATCCCACTCGGACAGAAGGGACACAGATTTAGCGACATCTCAGATTTCTGCTGAGGATTTTTACTTAACCCCTTACCGCCCCAGCCAGTTTTGACATCTATCACAGAGCCCCATTTTTTTAAAATTTGATATGTGTCACTTTGTTGAAATAACTTTTAATGCTTTACCTATCCATGTGATTCAGAGACTGTTTTCTCGTAACACATTGTGCTTTAACTCCTTAACAGGTTATTGTGTAAAACAATATTTATGCATCGCTGTCTTCTGATAGACGAAACTTTTTTTATTTTTCCGTATACAGAGCTGTGTAAGGGGTTTTTTTTGGGTGATGAACACAATTTTTTATCGGTACCACTTTGGCAAAATTATGACTTTATGATAACTGTTTATTCAATTTTACATGCTGTGAGATGAAGGAAAATTCTGTGACTTTTTTTTATTTTTACAGCATTCACGTGTGGGTTAAATAACATGAGAGATTTACAGGGTAAGTTGTTACGTATGCAGTGATACCCAATTTGCATACTTTAATTTTTAGGTTTTTTTAGGGCGGTTCCCGTGTATAAAGGGGCAAAGATCGATGCACGTGTTTTTATTTTATGTTTTACTTTTTTTTTGCACTTTTTCATCTTAAGATCATGGTTACAAGGAAGAGCAGTACACAGCAGTACTGCTCTCCATGGCAACTGTCAATCACTATGCCCTTTAGGCATGACCGGGCAAAGTGACATCACAGGCAGCCTGGAAGCCATGTGCTGCTAGGGAAGGCTTTGGCAGCTGCGATCACATCGCGGCAGTACCAATGAACACAGAGGGGGCTCTTTGATATAGCGATTGATCGCGGCAGCTAAGGGGTTAATCACAGCATGTGGCCATTTGTAATATACAGGGGGTCCTATGTTGCTACCTATGTTGAGAGCCTGCATGATGTCTAGGACATACCTGTACATCCATTTGCAGGAAGTCACTTCCCGCTAGGACATACAGGTTAGTCCATAGCGGGAAGGGGTTAAACCTATTCTAGTCTTTCGTGTAGCTGAATGCTCCAAATGGGTGTGTTCATTGTTGTAAACACTCACCTGAATGGCACTGACATAACTTCCTTCACCATGTTGTTTGTACAAGTGCTTGGCAACTCCTCCCATTCACTGCACCCGCGTCCAGTTTACTTGCAGGTACTGGATGCAGATATGTCTCCACGGCATTGCTGTGCTACTGCATCTGTGTGGAGGAGCTGTACCGATTGGATAGATCTCTACCAATAATCTTGCTGGGTTGTATTACACCATAAGTGATTTGAAGTGTTGCTGGCAGGCTTCTCATTCTTTATTATTCCCTATGAAAACTGTGTCCCCTGTATCATCAGCTGAATGACACTTGAGTTGTTTTTTTTTTCCTTTTTCATTTCGTGGCAAGCTGACCACTATGGATTATATGTAATAAGACATATGTTTATAGAAAAGTGTGTTTTTGTATGTAGAATTAAGTTATATTTTGACCATAGATGATGTATCCGTGTGTAACGGGTTGCGCCGCGGTCCGTGGCCCGGACCGCGGTCGCACCCGGGTTCCCCAGGACGGGTCCCCGGCAGGGACGGGGGGTGCCGCGGGCCGCACGGCCGGCCGCGGCGCCACCCGTCCCATCCACCCACCTGGCCTCGCTCCCGTCCGGTCCTCGTCCCCTGCCGGCCGGAATGCGCATGCGCGCCCCCTAGCGCGCGCGCTCGTCCCTGTGAATTTAAAGGGACAGTGCGCCGGTAATTGGGTAATTGCCGGGCGCTGTTCCTATATAAGTGTTGCACCCACGTCACTTCCCTGCTGGATCTACGTTGCCCCGAGCCATAGAGAAAGCGTTCCTAAAAGTGTATTCCTGCTTTACCGTGTACCAGACCTCTCGCTACGTTTCCCGACCATGAACCATTGCCGCCTGCCCTGACCTTCTGCCTGCCCACGACTACGATTCTCGGACTACGATTCTGTACCACACTGCACCTCGGCCGCCACCGCAAGCAAGTCACGTCAGGGGGGACGACCTGGTAGCCTCACGCCACAGCAAGTCCATCCTGCTTTGCGGCGGGCTCTGGTGAAAACCGGGGGCTACTTAGATTCCGTTCCCTGGCGTGGCTTAGCTACCATCGCTTGCGGTGGTCCGGCGGATCCACTACCCAGCCGTCACACCGTGATAAATAGTATTGGACCCATAAATTACCCTACATGTGCATCCTAAGTATCAGCCCCCCAAAGTCCTGCACTTCCCTTATCTCTGTCTACTACCTCACCCAGACTCTGCTGATTTTAGCTTGAATTCCTTCATCATTCAAACCTCCTACTTCCATCTCCAGGCCTTGGCACAGGCTGCACTGATTCTTGGTTAGGCACGCTCTAAAAATACATCTTTTTTTACCAAGATCCCTAATTGCACCCCCTCTCCCGCATCCTTTAGCCACTCCAATTCCTGACACTCCATGCACTTACCTGCATATAGAGGAGCTGTCTCGGTGACAGGTTCACTCGCTTTCATCTGTACTACCTCATATTTATAGAAGATGGCTGGACAATTGTCCAAATGAGGCAATTTCTGATTTATTATTGGTTTAATAAATGAATTATGATAATCAAAGGGTTCAGACCTGCTGATAGCAGACTCCATTCCCTTTAATTATGCACCCTTGAAGAAGGCAGCCTAGTACAACGGAACTTCATTCCCAGCTAAGGGATTAAAGGAGTTATCCACCTCATAGGAAAATGAAGGGAGCAGCCCCAATGTCGAAAGTAAAATAAGAAAACTTCGACTTGGCGTCCTCTGGTCCCCAGTTCAAATATATCATCTTTCTGTTCTGTTGACATTCTCTAACTTCCAAATGGAGATTTCGCTGCTGCAGAGGTCACTTGGCTCTACGTAGATCAGCATTTGGAGCGGTGATTCCTTACGGTGATGTAAATTAGCGGCACATAATTTAGCCATGGTGGTCCCCTTACCAAGGTGACGGCATGTAGAAAAAATGGTGGCTGGAACCAGAGACTAGAGGAAGGGGATTATAAAGTGCTTTTTTTATTATTTTACTGGATCCTGGTAGACAATCCATTTAAGCCTGGGCTACTGTGTACTGTGAATATTCTTACGAACGTTTCCAACAGGATATCAGTATTTTGTCAGTGTGCACTAAGGGCAACATGCATGAAATTAGGCGTGTGCGAATGCCAAATTTCATGTGCATAATAAAGTCATAGAATGCGCCTGATTTATGAACCCGCTCTACAGCGGGTCATAAATCAGGCGCATTTTAGCACTGGAGCGACATTTCTGGCTCAAGTATACCACTTTGAAAGTGGTTTACCTGTTCCAACTGTGCGCCTAGAAATGCCATAGCAAAGCTGTAAATATGTAGCTTTGCTATGGTTCTAGTGCGCCCCACCTCCCGAGATCGAGCACATTATAAAGCGCCGCAGGTGCTATGTAATGCCAGCGGGAATAGCGTGTGGGAGAATTAATAATGTATGAACGGAGCTTCACCTGTTATCGGGCTGAAAAGACTCCAGATATCTGGCACAACCCCGTTCATACATGTCGCCCTAAGTTAAACCTACTGACACTATTGCTATGGGTACTGTTTATGTGGTACCATTGCTATAGGCAATTCCTGTAAGCAACACTACAAGATACTTTTATTATGGACAGTCTCCAAATACTGTATGCAGTAAATATGATAAAAGTGCACTTTTGAAAAATAATGCTTATAGTCCCTGGGACATTGGCCGGGAGATTTCTAATCAGTTTTAGTTGGTTAATTTTTAAAAATATTTGGGTATTATAGATCTATATAGTTAAGTTATTTGAAAATAATTCATTCACCATAGTACACTTTGCATTCCGAAAGGATAACACTATCAGTTCCTTAGTGCTCTATTTAATGTCCATTGTTGTTTCTCTTCTTATTATGACAAGCTTTATTTTTGTATTATAGCAATTTATATTCCTCTGCATCTTTTAGATTTGTCTTTCTTTAATTTTGTTTGAAGCAGGTTTTTCATTTCTTGTTTTAGTTCACCTGAAAGAGGACCTATCACCACTGAGCATATTAAGCTAAATTGCTGTAGGGAGGATATAAATATGAGTAAAGATAAAGTAAAATACCTTTGGGAGCCTGAAGACTGGAAATCCAGTCATTATTTTATGAGGCGGTTAGCTAGTAAACCGTTTATGGGAGCAGCCATCTTGGGAATGGCTGACTAGCGCGTTGTGTCCAATAGCCATGCCCCCGATCCTAAGCTTGTATCTCCAGGATTCCAAGCTTGTATGCACTGCAGTCATACCCCTCCTATGTGCAGCGGGGTAAACAGCTCCACCCCCTGTTATTTTTATCTCCACACCCATATATCAAGTCCTATGATTGTAGAGATGGGTTTTAGATGTATAAAAGGGGGAGTCGCATGTTTGATTTTGTGCAATTTATTGTTTATTTTTCACCATTTATCTAGTTCAACCTACTGCATAAAGCTCTATGTGTGCAACTGAGTAAGAGTATCTGTATCACACCGCACTCTGGGGAACATGATCAGTGTATCCACCATTACAACAACCAGGACATACAGTATGTTGCACCTGTCAAAATGAAAAACACCATGACGGAAACCTGAGAGACCCCATTATAGTTTAAGTGATTTTCTGATGCTACAGAAGGCTCATCAGTCTGTCGGGGCATGATGAGAAATAAAAGGAAAATACTTACCTCCTGGACGCTCTTGTTTCTGCCCATTTCGGCCATCCCTGTGATCTCCGCCTGTAGCTGTGAATGTTCATACTTTATTGGACAGATGCAGTCGATCACAGGACAAAGTGTCATATGCACATGGACATTGCGACCTGTGATTTGCTGCACCCGTCACGAGAAGGATGAACATTCACAGCTACAGGCAAAATCACAGGGACGGCCGCAGTAACCGAACAAGAGCGTCCAGGAGGTAAGTATTCTCCTTTTCTTTTATTTCTCATCATGCCCCGATGGACTGATGAGCCTTTTGTAGCATCAGAAAATCACTTTAATGAAGTCCATCAGGCGCAATTTGTGTCTGTCAGGAAACAAATCCAGCTTCGCCGTTATTTCCGTTTTTCTGGTACTATGATGAAACAGAAAAACGGAAATAATGCAGATGTGAACCCGGCCTAAACGGCACAGCCTCAAATATCATGGAATTAGATACACTGGTCACAAAGAATCACACATGAAAACCTAAACCCAAGGTGATCCCTTATTTGATAGCCCACTGTTTGGTGCCTAATAAATCCCACTGACTATAATGGACCGTTCCCCCACAGCATTTTGGATCCGATTTTGGATCGTGTTGGAGCCAAAAAAATTGCATCCCAAAACGCTGCAGCGATCGGATCCAACCCCGTAACCAGCACGCAGCGCTGTTGGTGCTGTTTGATGCAGCAGGATCGCACCCTATAGTTTATTCTAGGGCTCCTGCTGTGTCTTCCGGACCAAGAATTGACATGACAATACTTGGAACAGACGAAAGATGGATCCGAAAGACACAATGAGGCATGCATCAGTGATCACTCATGTGAACGCCAATGCATGTTTCATATTAAAACCAATGTAAATCACACTGCTATTTATTAGATGCGTGTTTGGGTCTGTTTAGGGTCCGACAGACGGATCCAAACACATATCTAAAAGCGTATGCTCACATGAACTCAACAGGCTGTGTGAACATACCCTTAGGCTATATTCACACGGCTTATTCTGGGACGTATTTCAGTCCGTAATTCGCACCGTACTGTGCGAATTATGGGCTGAAATACGTCCCAGATATTACGGTAATCCAAAGTTCTCATAGAATACGCCGAGTGGGGAGAGAAGTGACATGTCACATATTCACGGCGTATACTTGCCATGGATATTGAATTTCTATGGGGCCGGCGAGCTGACGCCCCCCCCCCCCCCCCTCCCGCTCCCACCTCCGTCCGCACAGCGTACTGGCGGGGCGAAATACGTCCTGCAATTAAGCCGTGTGAACATAGCCTTAGAATCGTGGTGACCTCTGCTATTTAGTTTAGCTGTGGGGGTGGACAGTGACAGAGCATCCTATGTTGCTTTCCTGGCGCCACTGCCATAAGACGGGCTGGTCCACCTGCAACTCTTGCTGGCTTTCCCATCAAGAGTTCAGGAGACTTGGCAAGTAAGCGCATACTGCTTGTGTGTCCTGAGGACATGCAAACAGCTAGGATGGATGGAATGATGGATAGATGGATGGAATGAATCCGGGACTGTCCTGAAGGATCCGACTGGTTGGAAGGGACAGACGGATATGCATACCTTCCAACCAGCCGGATACTTCAGAATAGTCCAAGTCCTGTATATATAGACTTGTATGGTGTAAGTTATGTAGATTTTTTATTTATGTATAGGTGTTGCAGGTGTGCAGATATAGATAAAAACGTGAAATCTGTATGTGTGTGTGTATGTGTGGTATATATATATATATATATATATATATATATATATATATAAAATATGCATGCAGTAGATTGTACATATATAATGTTTATATATGTGCATATCAATGTGTGCCTGTGCTTGTATATGTGTGTGTCTATATATATATATATATATATATATATATATATATATATATATATATATACACACACAGCCCCCTATATGAGGTACACCGGTCCAACTGCTCGTTAACACTTAATTTCTAATCAGCCAATCACATGGCGGCAACTCAATGCATTTAGGGATGTAAACATGGTCAAGACAATCTCCTCCTGCAGTTCAAACCGAGCATCAAATATGGGGGGAAAGGTGAATTGAGGGCCCTTTGAACGTGGCATGGTTGTTGGTGCCAGAAGGGCTGGCTGAAGTATTTCAGAAACTGCTGATCCTCCTGGGATTTTCACCACCAACCACTTAGGGTTTACAGAGAATGGTCCGAAAAAGAAAAAACATCCAGTGACGGCAGTCCTGTGGGCGGAAATGCCTTGTTGATGCCAGAGGTCAAAGGAAATGGGAGACTGGTTTTTGAGCTGATATAAAGGCAACAGTGACTCAAATAGCCACCCGTTACAACCAAGGTAGCAGAAGAGCATCTCTGAACGCACAGTACGGCGAACTTTGAGGGAGATGGGCTACAGCAGCAGAAGACCACACCGGTGCCACTCCTTTTCAGCTAAGAACAGAAACTGAGGCTCCAATTTGCCCAAGCTCATCGAAATTTGGACAGTAGAAGATTTGGAAAAACGTTGCCTGGTCTGATGAGTCTCGATTTCTGCTGCGACATTCGGATGGTAGAGTCAGAATTTGGCGTCAACAACATGAAAGCATGGATCCATCCTGCCTTGTATCAACGGTTCAGGCTGGTGGTGGTGGTGTCATGGTGTGGGAAATATTTTCTTGGCACTCTTTGGGCCCCTTGGTACCAATTGAGCATCGTTGCAACGCCACAGCCTACCTGAGTATTGTTGCTGACCATGTCCATCCCTTTATGACCACAATGTACCCAACATCTGATGGCTACTTTCAGCAGGATAATGCGCCATGTCATAAAGCTGGAATCATCTCAGACTGGTTTCTTGAACATGACAATGAGTTCACTGTACTCAAATGGCCTCCACAGTCACCAGATCTCAATCCAATAGAGCATCTTTGGGATGTGGTGGAACGGGAGATTCGCATCATGGATGTGCAGCCGACAAATCTGCGGCAACTGTGTGATGCCATCATGTCAATATGGACCAAAATGTCTGAGGAATGCTTCCAGCACCTTGTTGAATCTATGCCACGAAGAATTGAGGCAGTTCTGAAGGCAAAAGGGGGTCCAACCCGTTACTAGCATGGTGTACCTAATAAAGTGGCCGGTGAGTGTATATATATATTATATACATACTGTAAATAAAAAACACATATATACAAACATACACATATATACACAGGCACACATTAATATGCACATACATACACATTATACATATACACATCTACTGCATATATATATATAAATATATATATATATATATATATATATACACACACACACACACACACACACACACATACACACGTTTTCATCTATATCCACACACCTAAAAAAAAAATACCAATCTACACAACTATACACACATACAAGTCTATCCATATATACACATAAACACTTAACTACACACTTGTAAACCTTTACACTGTATGCATTTATTTTTTCTATCTGTGCACTACACATTTATACTTGTTCAAACAGCAGACCCCTTCAGTGACAGGTGTGTGTGTGTGTGTGTCTGTGTGTTTAGTAGGGGGTCTGGTCAGGTGTGTATTGTCACTGAATGGAGATGGGTGAGGGAGGTCCTGCAGACCAGCACTGTACACAGCCAGACTGCTGTAGTTTTGTATCTCCCCTGCTGAGGGAAAGCTGCTGCTTCTCTGTTCCATCACTCTGGGTGTTTACATAAGAATGGGCAGAGGAAGCCTCAGCTGAGGAGTCGCCCCTGCTCCCGTGTATCTGCCTCTCTGCTGCAGTTCACAGTGATAGTTCAGAGCAGGACGCTGGGAGACTGAACTAGTGAGGCTCCTCCTGAGCTCTCACAGCAGCAGTTCAGCCCCAGCCGTCCTGCACTGAACCTCCGTGACTCACACACATCTAGCTCTGTTTCACAGGTTTCTCCCTGTCCCCGGCAGTCTGTGCCGCTGGGGATTATGGGAGTGTGACGTCACACGAGCAGGGCATGCTGGGAGCTTCCTGGACAGCTCCCTGGCGGCGACTTCAGCTTGAAGTCGGGAGGCACGAGACACAGATGGTAACATTACACTGGGAAATGTTCACTTTTTTAAATGACTAATTAAATGCTGCCTACAGCCGGCTCTATACCTGCCTACAGCTGCCTATACCTGCCCTATACCTGCCTACAGCCGGCCCTATACCTGCCTACAGCTGCCTATACCTGCCCTACAGCTGCCTATACCTGCCCTATACCTGCCTACAGCTGCCTATACCTGCCCTATACCTGCCTACAGCTGCCTATACCTGCCCTATACCTGCCTACAACCGGCCCTATACCTGCCTACAGCTGCCTATACCTGGGCTCTACCTGCCTACTGCCGGGCCTATACCTGCCTACAGCCGGCCCTATACCTGCCTGCAGCCGGCCCTATACCTGCCCTATACCTACCTACAGCCTGCCCTATACCTGCCTATTACCTGCCTACAGCCGGCCCTATACCTGCCCTATACCTTTCTAAAGCTGCCTACATCCGGCCCTATACCTGCCCTATACCTGCCTACAGCTGCCTATACCTGCCTACAGCCTGCCCTATACCTGCGTATGGGGCCATATACCTGCCTATTACCTGTGTATGGAGCCATATACCTGCCTATAATCTGCTTATGGGGGACATATAACTGCCTATTACATGCCTATGGGGCCATATACGTGCCTTTTGGGACATATACCTGCCTATACCTGCATATAGGGCCATATATCTGCCTATAATTGCCTATGGGGGACATTAAACTGCCTATGTAATTTTATTGGTATCCATTTTTATTTTTAAAATTTACCAGTAGCCGCTGCATTTTTTACCCTAGGCTTATATCCGAATCAATAAGTTTTCCCGTTTGTTGGGGCAAAAGTAGGTGCCTCGGCTTATACTCAGGTCGGCTTATACTCGAGCATATACGCTAGTGGCAAAACCCCTTTAACAGTGGAGTCAATGTAAACTGCTCAAAACTGAGCGAATGGTTTTTGTGGCAGTTTTTGGAACTGTGTTTTTGGAGGTCCTTTTGCACTTTTTTAACACAGGAAGGTCCTGCAAAGCACTTCAGTGTAAACGAGAGTCTATAAATCCTCTTTTTAGCCTAAACTAACCACATTTTTATGCTGTTAACATGCACATGTGCTTAAAGTGAAAGTAAAAAAGGCCTTTGTGCACCAATGCTAAATTGGGAAGATAAAAAAAATCACATAGTTCTTGCACCAATCAGGAATACTTTTGCACTCAGTACACTATTCAGCTTTAAAAACAGTTCAAAAACAGTCCAAAAACTGCTGGGAAAACCAGGACAAAAAGGGCATGTGTCCACGGGTTTGCGGATGGTTTTTCAGATGGTTCGCGGTTTTGCAGACCGTCTGAAAAACCGGCCGCAAAAGAGCACAACGGCTTCTATGGAGAACCCGTGCAACAGTCCCCACTGCACTTGTTTTCGCCCGGCCGTTTTTCAAGCCGCCGGCCACTCGAAAAACGTTGAACATGCCCCGTCTTCCGGCCAGTTCCTTGCGGAGAAAAGCTGTCCCCCTCCCCCCCACTTCAAAAACCAAAAACAGCTGAAAATCAGACCGTTTTTTTGTGACAAAAACAGCTTAACACTAGAAGTCCTAGAAATTTCGAGCTCCCCCTTGAAGTCCTGTAAGAGGGTCAAATGACCCTTAGGCCTCGTTCACACGGCTTATTTCGCCGCGTATTTGCCGACGGATTGACGATCGTCAATCTGTCGGCAAATCAGTCCGAAATAAGTCACAGCCTATTTCTATTGATTTCAATAGAAAATACGGCTCGTCGTTCACACGACGCGTATTTCCGTGCCGGATTGCCGCCGCGGATTGACGACGGCAATCCGGACGGACAAACAATGTGCATGTCAATTATTTACGGACGGATTCACCACCTATAATGAATGTAGATGGTGAATCCGTCGGGAAATCAGTTACAAATACGTGCCACACTTAGGGTGAAAGCCCGTGCCGTGGGGACAAGCCCTTCTGCTGAAAAACAGAGTTGTGCTGTGTGAACACACCCCAATGCATGCTCTTTTTGCTGGCTGTGTTAAATTTGTTGCGACTTTGAAATGAAGGCTGCATCCCTTTTGTACAGAGATAAATGCCTTCTGTACTAATTTTTGTCCTTTTGACTTTGTACACTGTACTAAAATTGTCAATGTTTCCTGTTATGTAAGTAATGTTTCTTTGTTGTTTTTACTTTTTTTTTTTATTATAATTTTGATTATAAACTGGTTTAAATTGTTCCTTTAGTGTACTGTGTGTCTGTGTATGTCTTATAATCATTCTAGCTATTAATTATGTTACCTGACTGATTACTGTACTTTATATCTCACTGGATCAATGGGCACATTATTTGTCAGCATCTTTCAATAAAAAAAAAAAAAAACCTTGGTCACTAATGATTAGAGAGGTTTTCTCATCACAGGCTTTGGAAGACATGAGCTGTTTCTCTCTCTTACAGCTTCAAATCCAGGGGAGTGTCTCTCCTTCCAGTAGGCGGGCCTTCCCTCACTGAAGACTGGTGACATCATCATTCTGTGTGAGCAATGGGAGAGAGAGGATGTCACAGCTCTGCAGGCCTCCTGCAGTAGTCAGTTCTCATGCCTGGAGAGCTGTCACCTCCCTACCAGGCTCCAATCCTTGTAACCAGAACACCTTTATTGGTATAAACAGTTATGCATACAGCCCCGTAATGTTACAGAAAGTGACATCTTTGTCATTGTGTCCAGCAGAGTGTATTATATGTGTGTTATATGAGTGGGGAGAGCAGAGTGTATTATGTATGTGATATATGGGTGGGGGAAGTGAATCTAGCATTGCCCAGATCCTTCACATTAGAGCTGTCCATGAGCAGAGCAGCCTTCAGTCAGTTTCACTTTCAGTTTGAATCAGCTCTGGGGGCAGTAAGCATAGAGCACGTAGGTAACCAATCACAGCACAGGAGGTGTGTCCCTGTAGGGGGCATGTTCCATCTAGGGGGGTTAAACCAAGTATCAGGCAGCCAATCACAGATTTACTAATAGCTGCTACACTAAATGATTTAGGTAATGCAAACCAATTGCAAAAGTGCTTATTTATACTGTTCCCATCATTACAGATATGAGAAAATCTCTTTAAGTACACTTTCTACTCTATTGGACAGGATTCTTATGCAAAATCTAAAATAAAATTTACACTGAGTCTTGTAGATTTGGGTGCAAATTTGTATTAAAGTAGAGAAAAAAATACATGGGTGCAAGATCCAGAATTTTGTTGGGGATTAATTCTAAAAATGATTTCCTGTGTATTCTGTTATCTGCAAGTGAAAAGAACAAAGATAATGCTCGGACATACACAAACAGCTGAGTGCAAGTACTGTAGAAACAGAATCTTTGTAGAGGTTATCTGGCATTTTTTTTCCTTATTACTTAAGATGGACTTCAAGAAAAATGTAAGCAAGCCTCACCTCCATGCTCCAAGCCATTGCCATTCCCCACTGACCTTCTCTTCTGCTGTCTAGTCCCACCTGGTGGACACAAGAAATGCCCACAGTCAATCACATGCTGTGACCCACCTCAACCAGTGGTTGGCTGCGCAGGTTGAGGTGTCAGCAGTGCTGCAGCATGCGATTAGGTGCATAGCTATTTACTTGGTAAACAACATGTAGCAGGAAGAGATGAACATGACTGGCAATGGAGTTGGGGGGGCAGGGATTTATCTATAGCATGTATTTTTCTTTTTTTATTTTATCAAATTAAAAGAAAAAAACCCTGGGCAATCCATTTTATTCCAAATTGTGTTACATATAGTAGATGTAAGTTATAAAATTAGCAACCAAACATTTGAAAACACTTTCACTCTAATATTCATTTTCTTTCACTGAGCACATAATCCCTTTTGAAAAATTAATCATCCTTGAAAATTTCCGGAAGCAAGTGGCCTCCTTAGCTAAAAGTCATTATCTGCTAAATAATGCAAAGTTATTGATATGTTCACATGGCTAAATCTGGGAAATTTTT
>JAODAL010033483.1:0-45509 GCA_025379985.1 Phyllomedusa bahiana
GTGTGGCCAGACTTCCATCTCCCTAAGCTCTAGAAGATAACTCTATCGTTGGCTGTCCTCACATAAAATTGGAAATTTTTTGGATTATGCTTTTTTTAGCAATGGGGATAAAGTTTAACTTTTTATACTCCTCTAGAATTTATGGAGATGGTCCTGTTACTTTGGATTGCACTGTTATGGGAGTGGTTGAAACCCATTAGACCGAGCACCTGTGGAGGAGGCTTTGTAAGAGGCATTTTTTATCAAGCAAGCTGACTGTTTTGCATGCATAGCAATTTACATGTGTTTCAGAGGAAGCCCAATAGAGGGAGCTATAACAGCATTTTACATGTGTTTAATCTTATAAATAACTTTTTATATATATTGAATTACATAAAAGCTGTTTTTTTTAGTATAGAATGGGTGTTTATAGAAATTATAGAAGTTTTTAATAATAAATTTATAAATGTTTTAGATAAATAGTTTACTAAAGAATGTTGAGTGGTTTCAGTATTATACTAAAAAAACTGCTTTTACATCATTCAATATATATAAAAAGTGATTTATAAGATTAAACACATGTAAAATGCTGTAAGCTCCCTCTAATGGGCTGCCTCTTACACTACTACTTAACCACTTTCCACTCTAAGTGAAAATGTAGGTCATTAGGTTACTAAAGTTCAAACAGTTCTTCTAGATCAAATGAGACCTCTAGGAGCCGATTTAGTATATTACACTAGAGATTCTATCTTTTCAAACTACAACCTCTGTGGTATAATTTGTGAATGTTCTCAAGTTCTTTGCCTGCATTTTATTAGTGAAATACTGGGGTATTTTATATTGAAAAATGGATCCGAAAAACGCATCCAAAAATGCATGCAAAATGCATCCAAAAAAGCACCTGCAGCTGCGTTTTTGGATACGTTTTTTGGATGTAGTTTCTCTTCTGGTAAAAAACGGATCCATAAACGGATCCAAAATGTCGTGTGAACATATGTTCACACAACGTTTTTCAGATCCCTTTTTGGATCCGCTTTTCGGACCCAAAGCGGACCAAAAAAATGCATCTAACAATATGCAGTGTGATCGTCAATGCAGGTTTACTTGCGTCTTTTTGACGCGTTTTTCGGATCTGTTTAAAGAATTGCTGTAATTCTATTTGGGTTTTACGAAAGTAAACCCTCTGGGAAACATGGAGTGCGTTTTTTGGAGCCTGAAAAACGGATTCAAAAACGCAACATTTTTTGGGTACGTTTTGGATCGCAAAAAACGCATTGGATTAAAATTTGTATGTCTGTGAGTTGAAAGAAAACGCATTGAAAAACGGATCCGAAAAACGCATGCAAAACGCATCCAAAACGCATTTGAAGATGCGTTTTTGGATACGTTTTTGGATGCAGTTTGGTGCTTTTTTAAAATCATTTTTCATGTTAGAAAAACAGCCAAAAAACGGACCAAACACGCCGTGTAACATACCCTTATTCCCCAACAATAAAAATTCTGCAGTGCCCTTTTGGTGGTCCACGGACGACTCACCGCCGTACTGTGATGTATACTGAGATTAGAGAATATCAGTTTTTTCTTCTGTCTGCACTACCTCTAGTGCCAGTATTGCCAGCCTTGACCCCCACATAGGTGTAGACGACAGCGCTTTTTGCTGTTCCGTAGCAGTTATTACACTATAAGAGTTAGTTTTTCTGCCTTTGGAGTTAAGATTTTGTTCTCTATTGGTTTTTACAATGTTTTTGTTTGCTTTGAGATGTTGTGCTGATCGGTCGAAATCTTGTTCAAGGCTTGCAGGGGCACTGCTTTCTTCCCAGAGCTAAAATTGCTACTATCCCCATGATGTTCCTAAAGATTTCCTCCTTCAATGTGAAGGGGCTTAATATCCCTGAAAAAAGGTCCCAATATTTTTAGATGGGACAATCCGGGTCACACATCCTGTAAAGAACGTATGCCCAAGTGGAGAAATAAATACTACCCTGCCTGGTGCCACAGTAGTGGTTCTGAGGGAAAGACAAGGGGAGTGGCAGTGTTTTCCCACAAGTCCCTGCCCCATCAAATCCTGGTGAGGGAAGACCGGGACCCCGAACGTTTTTTGGATGCAAAAAACGGCCATAATTCACCCTTTGCTAAAATTTATTCCCCCAACCAGGGAACAATTTTCCCTTTTTCCCCAAAGAATTAGATGACTTGAACGTCTTTGCACAAGGCACTTTTACACTTTGCGGGGGCTTTAAAGTGACTCACCCCCCCTTAAAAAACATCCCCGGGGGTTTAAAACTTGGTTGCCTTTAATAACGAAAAAAATTAAAAAGCCTTTGCACGAGATGCAACTTACCGATGTGTGGTGGATCTTGCATCATAACACACGGGACTATACCTTCTACTCCCCATCCATAAGATTTACAGTTGCATCGACTATGTTTTCCTCCACCATTCTCTACTTCTGAATGTAAAGCAAACATCTATTGATCAGATACTATTTTCAGACCATGCGCCGGTCCATTGAGTAATACGTTTCCCGAACGCTAGCCGAAAAGCGTTCTCGTGGAAATTGAACAAGTCCCTCCTCAATGATGCTCTGTGCTTAGTGGACCTGAAACAGTCTGTCCAGCGGTTGGCGAGAGACCACATCACAGATCCCACCTCCCCGCAACTTAAATGGGAGGCTTTGAAGTGCGTCCTTCGAGGCGTATTACTCAAGCATGGTTCTAGGCTTAAAATAGAAGCAGGAGCAAAACTGGTAGACATACTTGCCAGACTCCACACCCTGGAGGTAGCTCCCAACAACTGCTCTGATGAACCAACATATAGAGAGTTGCTACAGTTGAGAAGTGGCATCCACCGATTGCTGGACCACAAAAACAAGAGATATAAGCAGATCTGTGCAAGCTCATTTTATGAGTGGAGCAACAAGTCCAGCAGAATGCTGGCCAGAGCTTTGAGAGATAAGAGGGCCTCACTATACATGCCCTCGGTCAAAAATAAAGCTGGTAGAGTGGTCCATTTAACCTTGGAAATCTTAGAGAGTTTCCAAGTCTACTACTCTGACCTTTATAATCTTCCAAAGAAGCCCATTTCCCCAAACTCTCTTAGTTTAGAAGAGCATCTGACTCGTACGGCCCTCCCAAGAAT
The DNA here is from genome assembly GCA_025379985.1 of Phyllomedusa bahiana. Taxonomy (NCBI): domain Eukaryota; kingdom Metazoa; phylum Chordata; class Amphibia; order Anura; family Hylidae; genus Phyllomedusa; species Phyllomedusa bahiana. The sequence continues at coordinate 3,118 of JAODAL010033483.1, forward strand.
CGCGCCTGAGAGTCTGCTAGCTCTAGAGAACTCTTTCTCCCGGGAGGAATTGGAGGCACTTCCGTCGGTCAAAAGTCCAGGCCCTGACGGGTATACGGCCAAAGTCTTTTTTTTTTTTTTTTAAACAATGATCCTTTACAAACAATCACATCGCAATATATAGATAACACTTCAATATGTAACATTTAAATGCTCTGTTAACACTTAAACTTCTCCATTTAATTATAATAACACCCATAAAAGATAAACCGAGCCAAACTTAAATAATCCCTATAAACCCCCTCCCCTACCACCCACCCGCAACCCCGGAAATGGAAAAATCTATCACCAAAAATTTTTATGAAACCACCCTTTCCTCATCAAGGAATGGCCAAAGTCTTTATGCGCTGAGCTCTTGGGCCCTATGCCGAGTTCTTTTAACTCTGTCTCATTGGCCTCACCTTGCCGCTCCAGGCATACATCACATTAATCCCGAAAGAAGGTAAAGATCCTTTGCTCTGCTCTAGTTACTGACCGATCTCACTCCTAAATATGGACGTGAAACTTTTCGCTAAATTGCTGGCCACACGACTGAATTCAATATTGGGTGAGATAATCCACCTTGACCAAGTGGGCTTTGTCCCATCCCAAGAGGCAAGGGATAATACTCTCAAGACTTTCTCCATCATCCACCAGGCGCAAAAGAAGGGGGTGCCCTGGATGTTGCTCTCACTGGACGCCGAAAAGGCGTTTGATAGAGTGGTCCTTTATGAAAGCCTCGCTGATATATATAGGGTTAAGGCCAGGGCCAGACTGGGAATAAAAAGCAGCCCTGGCACAAAGCCCCCACCAGCCCACATACAATATCCGCTTAAAAAAATTTCCCTTGTTCTCGCACCTCGCCACTTTCTAAAATAAACAGCACTATAAGGGTGCTTTCACACGAGCATTTTGGTGTGTTTTGTGCAGAAAGGTACAGCAGGTAATGCTGTACATTTCTGCACAAAAAAACGCATCAAAAAACGCACCACAACCGTTCCGTGTGAAAGCTCCCTAAACACAAGAAAGAAAAAGTGATGCAGAGAAACCCCTAATCACAGAGTAACTTTAAAGGGGTTTTCTCATTTCACCATTTGGCAGCCTTTGTTCTGGTGCCAAGATGGGGTTGTGAAAGGGGAGGGGGTTGTGTTTTCCTCCCAGCAGGGGGGAGTATTTCTCTCTCGTAGACACACTCTACACTGTGCACGTGCACATTCAATCTGTGTGAGCTGGGGGAAGGGAGAAGTTCTAAGCTGTAAGTGAAAAGCTAAGTGTAACCAATGGGTAAATCTTTATTTATTGGAATCTAAAGTGGGCACCTCCTGTAATCACTACAGTGGATGCCCGTGTGCAGATTCTCATTAAATAAATACATTTGCATAAAAAAATTGACGTGGGGTAAGTGTCCGCCTTGTGGTGAAAAAAAAAAAACACTGCTGACTGACCCCAAAAGCCCGGACGTAGAAATGAGGGCGTCTGTCAGAGCACCCCACTACTATCACGGGAATTATATGGAAAAAAAACACACAAATTGCAGGAAAATTTTTATTAAATAAACACTCCAGACCCCGCCCTTTAACCATTTTATTAGAAAAAAAAGTCCAAGGTTGTCCGACGTAGTCCAAAGGGAACCTGTAAATAACAAACATTACACTCATACTATAGGCGGATACTACTTGGCAACCAGGAAAGCTGGGTGACACCCATCACCCACCGGTAACACCCAGCTTTCCATGATGGGAATACTGGGTGCCATCTTTGGGGGATGGAGTGTCACCCAGCTTTCCTGAATACTGAATAGGCTATAATCGCCAGAGTCTGTCCCCTGCGGCCTGTCTCCTGCAGCCGCCAAAGACAGACAGCAGGAGATAGGGAGCAAAGGGCAACTTCTACCCCTTGTGGCCTATCTCCTACCCCCTGAGACCCCAGAGACAGACCGCAGGGGGCAGGAGACAGGAGCAAGGGGCAAAAGATAAGTGGGCAGACTCAAACACGCACACACCCCTCCCACAAACCCCCCTCCCCCACACACTCAAACACGCACAACCCTCACACTGTAATACACACACCCCTCCAGCACACTGCAATACACACCGCCCCTCCCCCGCACACTGAAATACACCCCTCCCCCACACACTGCAATACACATATCCCTCCTCGCACACTGCAATATACATACCCCTTCCCCGCACACACACTCATCCACTGCACACACCCCTCCCCTCACACACACTCTGCTGCCCCCCTCCCCACACACACAGCCCCCCTGCACTCACCTGTCCTGCCAGCATCCTGGTTTCTCACTCTGCTCGAGAGAGGGCGGAGCCTTGTGGCTCCCGCTAAGCCCCACCCCCTTTCCCAGCAGTGCTCTCCGGGGCTTCCTCTTAAGCTATGAGAATATCCCAGGCAGCGGCAAAGGACAGAGGCTTCAGGGCAGCGTCAAGAGACGTTACCCTGATACCCTGTATAGAAAGAACCTCCGGCAGCTACTCAGCTGCGGGAGGTTCAGCAACCCAAGCAAGGGGGCGGGACACGGCCCCCATTAGCGGGAGTGGCCCGCTCAAACCGGGAAGTTTGGCAAGTATGGTTTATGCTAACAGCAGCTAAGGCCTTAAAGAAGTTGTATCATTACATTAAATGGTCTTCAGAATAAGGGGACAGTGAAATCAAGCAACTTTGCAATTGGATGTCATTAGCAAAGCTGTCTTGTTATCACAGTCTGCCTTATCTTTGTTTTCTGTAAACACTGTTCCCCAGTGCCAGTCGGATTCCTCCTCCTTTCAATTAATTGGCTGACGGCTCTACTAATTTACATTATGTCCGGCCCCCGGTCATATTCATGGGAGCGCGCATTCCTGCCTCTCTCACTCAGAATAAGGGGCCACATTTCACTCTGCACAGCCAGCAGCTGCACAGTAACACTGCAGCTGCTTCTATGATCAGAAAACAGCAGAATTGTGCCTCTGGACCGTTTTTGTTTTAGCTGCTCCTCCAGTGATCCATTGTTTACAGCTCGTCTCCAGGGGATACGACCAGGGCTGAGAGCTCCTCGGTCCTGGTCACACATGCTCAGACATCACCTCTCCTCTCAGGCAGCTACTGAGTGTTCAAACCCCAGGTGCTGTCACTCTACTCCCGTCCTCTGTTCTCCTTAGTGATTAGTCAAACAGTGCAAATAAATAAAAAATATACCTCAATGAGGTTTGTGCATTGATAAAGAGAAAAAAATCCCCAGGTTTGGTTCCTGCAGGGATTTGAACCTAGGACCCTTGTGCTGTGAGGCAAAAAACTTTATCTCTGAGCTACATTGTAGGTACTCACAGCTCTATACATAAAAATACCTTTCTTTGACTAGAGAGAGGAAAGACCTGGTGATGTCATACTGCTGGGTCACATGGTATGCAATTCAAACAAATCACACACGCCCCCTTCTGAGCACACAGAACTGAAGAGCTGGATGCAGGAGGCATGAAATGAGATTGTGGCAAAACCCCTTTAAAATAATAATATATTTGTGCTGCCTCAAGTTCTGGTATAGGATGTATTATAAATAGATCTGATATCTCTGTGGCCTCCCATCTAGCACTCTTGCCCTTCAAAAATTTCCACTCGGCTGCCCTTATCCACTTCTCTCCCCGCTTCCTCTGCCTCTCCCTTGTCAATTTTTTCCTGGCTCCCGTTGCCCACGAATCAATTTCAAGTTGTAACTAGCCTACAAGGCCTTCCATAACCTTCCCTCCATACATTCTGCCCTAATTTCCAAAACTCCCCTCCGCAATCCCCGCTCTCACAGGCCCTTCCCCTTGCTCTCCCCTTATAGCTTCCTCACACAACCGTCTCAAGACTTCTCCCGTCTTCACCACACTTGGAACTCACCCCCCAAACACATCAAATCTCTCATTTTCAAAAGCTTCAAAAGAAACCTGAAAACCCTTTTTCTTCGGCTTCCCTAAAACCTTCACTAAACTTGTCATATTCCCTCCACAGAAGTCTGCCCCCTCCCGTTGTCCTGTCTCTTTCCCCCTTGTCCTGTAACCCCTCGCGGGTGGGGGCCCTTTTCCCCCCTTGTCGTCCAATTGTCATTCAAAATTTACCCTTTTTGTTTGATTTATTTGTGTATGTAACCCCCTCGATGTACAGGTGGAACAAGGGCGCTTTAAAATAAATAAAAATAATAATAACTTTTTATAGAAATATCGACCGTTGGGGTTTGAAAAATTTTGTGCGGACCGGGCGCTCTAGGATGTATAATCTTCACTATCTTGCCCTATATGTACTGTGTATGATAACAGTTGTTGATTTAGCCTTTATTGTTGTGCCTTTTTCAATAAACTTTATTGAATGTGAAAACAAAACTCGCCATATAAAGTTTTGTGCAAAGAAAAAAAACTTTATTACACTAACAAAAGTCATCACAGTCAGTTAATTTGTTTCCTATTACCCCAGCAAATGATGAGTCCTATTCCTTGTGTGCTGCGATTTGTTCCAGTTGACTTTGGGTCAGTACTTAAAGGGGTTTTCTCACTACATGTAATTGAAGATTTTTTTATAAATACATTGCTTTGTTGATGGTTCTTTGATCAGGAGATTTTTATCTCCTCTTAGAGCACACAGGTTTCTGGTTATAACCCTCTGTCCCTGCTCTCTCTTATTGCTCCTAGCTGCCACCAGTCATTCCCTCCGACCATGGAGGTTCCTGCAAAGTCTCTAGTAACGGACTGTGAAAGCTTCTCATTTAGCTAAGTAGGCACTCTACAGAGCCCGGCGGCCTAAGTACTACCCTTTATAAGTATTATCCTTTATATATTTCCTGCAGTCATGACACGTTAACAGGAATAGCTAGGAACAGCAGAGCTGATGTGTCAATCACTGCTATAGACCCTTCCACAGTCTGAACAGCATGTGTGATTCTAAAGCTGGCTGTCGCTGTGACACTGCATGGTGAGATAATCCCTTTAAGCGAATACAATATAAAGCAGCAGGAAGAGGAATGGCGCCAACCTGAGGTGGATGATTTAGCTTCTCTATAGTCCTAGATCAGGCCAGGACAATACTTCTGACCCTTGTCCGTAACTGACTGGGGCTTAGCAGCATTGAATCAGACTTTTTTATGTAAAAAAAAAAAAAAAGAAAAAAAGCTTAAAATTCTTAAATGTTATGTTGAATGTGATCCTTTTAACTGCCTAGTCACACTACATGGTGAAATTGTCCCCTCAGCCTCCGGTAAGGGCGCGGGCAAACGACCTATTAAACAGGACCAAACTTTTCAGCGAGGACACATGATACTTCCACACAGCAGCCATGTTTAATATACAGGAGGCGGAGTTTGCTTTCTAAGAAGTCCAAGGGGTGGAGAAAATGTCTTTTGGACTCCTCATTCAGGTTTTTTAGGGAAAGTGACCGGGCCTACTAGTTCAGCTTTGACCTGAAGTATTAAAGTGCTACAATCTGAAGAGAATTTATCTCTGTGAATCTTTCACTTTTTAGTAAATACATCCTTGCAGTCCAACCCTAAGAAAAGGCTTTTTAGGATTGAAACAACACATCTGCTTGGTTCCCAAAATGCGTCACACCTGTTCATGGTGTCTGGTGCAATACCTAGACCAACCTGTGGACAGCGACGGCGCTGTTTTTGGAAGATTTATCATTACAAATTTGTAATCAGAAGAAAATTACACTGAAAATTGTCACTGGAGGAAGGTAAAAGAAAAAACAAGTATATACGAATAGGTCATTATTGGCCTGGTCACAGTATACACGGCTGAATCACCAGACAGGCACAGTATGACCATTGCGTTTAAAGGAATTGGGCACCTTTCTATTGGGGCACCAGAATTGGGCTTTTTATGTGCCATTCAGTTAATAGGAACTGGTCGCAGTATATACCACTATATACTAGGCACAGTATGACCATTGGGTCTTAAGGATTGGGCCTTTTCCCATAAAAGCACCAGAATTGGGCTTATTATATACCATATGGTTAATAGGAACTGGTCGCAATATATACCACTAGATACTAGGCACAGTATGACCATTGGGTCTTAAGAATTGGGCTTGTTCACATAAAATATACCATATGGTTAATAGGAACTGGTCGCAGTATAAACCTCTGCATCACCAGATACCAGGCATAGTATGACCATTGATTTCTAAGGAACTGGAAATGTTCCAGTTGGGGCACCAGAATATAGTTATTAGGGACTGGATGCAGTATATACCGCTGGATCACCAGATACTGGATACGGTATAACCATTGGGTCTTAAGGAATTGGGCCCTTTCCCCTTGGGGCACCAGAATTGGGCTTTTTATGTACCATACAGTTAATAGGAACTGGCTGCAGTATATACCCCTGGATCACCAGATACTAGGCGTAATATGACCATTAGGTCTTAAGGAATTGCGCCAGTTCCCTTTGTGGCACCAGAATATACTGCTGAATCACCAGATAATAGGCACGGTATAAACATTGGTTCTTAAGGAATTGGGCACATATCCAACAGGCCAGCAGAATATAGTTATCAGGGCCTTGTTGCAGTATATACCAATGGATCACCAGATACTGGACACGGTATAACCATTGGGTCTTAAGGAATTGGGCCCGTTCCCCTTGGGGCACCAGAATTGGGTTTATTATATACTATTTGGTAAATAAAGACTGGTCACAGTATATACCATTGGATCACCAGATACTAGGCACAGTATGACCATTGATTTGTAAGGAACTAGAAATGTTCCCGTTGGGGCACCAGAATATAGTTATTAGGGACTGGTTGCAGTATATACCACTGGATCACCAGATAATAGGCACAGTATGACCATTGGGTCTTAAGGAATTGGGCACATTCCCATTGAAGGACCAGAATTTGGTTTATTATGTACCATGTGGTAATGGTAATTAAGGACAAGTCGCAGTATATACTGATGGATCACTAGATATTAACCACGGTATCAACATTGGGTCTTCAGGATTGGGCCCGTTCCCATTGGGGTACCAGACTTGGGCTCATTATATACCACATGGTTAATAATAACTAGTTGCATTATATACCACTGGATCACCAGATACTAGGCTCAGTATGACAATTGGGTCTTAAGGAATTGGGCCCATTCCCATTTGAGCACCGGAATTGGATACATATAACATGGTTAAGAGGCACCGGTTATGGCGTGTATGGATGGAGTGTCATGTACTGTACATGGCACTGGATTACCGCAGTAGCCCCAGAAATGGCTCTACACCACTCCGTAGCCCATGTCCCACACTAGCCATAGTTAGCTCTCAATGTTAAGTAAATGAGGTAGTACAAAGCATTGTGACAACCATCCACAGTATGGCCCCTATAACACATTACCGATACCTTCTTCATGATTCTCCTCCTGACAGGAGCCTACATGCAGCAGCTAATCAGCAACCCCCTAACATTTAGCGAGCACTTCCTGCGTCAATCTCTACAGAATTCAGTAGTTTGGCAGAAAGGATCAGCATTGGATGTGATGAGTTCTTGAATACTGTCTCAATGAGCTGAGGACCCTTTTTGGCATTTGAATGGAAAGTCATAGTGGCCCTCTTGGTAATGTATATACAACTGGAGCACCTAGGCACATTTTATACCCCAATCCTGTGATCAGATTATACTACTGAATCTGCAAAAAAGGCACAGTATGTATTATTAGGTTTAAATGGATTGGGCAAAGTACTGGCATGTCTCAACACTAGGACACCAGGGATGTGGCACAGTATATAGTTGAAACCAGAAGTTTCCATCCACTATATTAAAAATCTGCATTTTTTTCTCACTATCTGACACGAAATCAGAATAAACCTTCCCCGTTTTAGGTCAATTAGGAACCAAAAATATTTATATTTGCCAAATGCAGAAAAATGAGAGAGAATTTTTAAAGGCATTTTATTACTTTCTGCAAAGTCAGAAGTTTCCTCCATTTCATTAGTATTTGGTACCATTGCCCTTAAACTGTAGGACTTGGGTCAAGCGTTTTGGATCCTTCCACAAGCTTCTCACAATAGTTGGTAGGAATTTTGACCCCTTCCTCCTGACAGAACTGGTGTAAATGAGCCATGTTTGGAGGTTGCCTTGCTTGCACCTGCCTTTTCAGCTTTGCCCATAAATTTCCAATTGGATTGAGATCAGGACTTTGTGATGGCCGCTCCAAAACATTGACTTGGTTATCCTTAAGCCACTTTGTAACCAGCTTTGGGTCATTGTCCATTTGGAAGACCTATTTTGGCCCAAGCTTTAACTTCCTGGTGATGTCTTGAGCTGTTGCTTCAGTATTGCCACAAAATCTTCTTTCCTCATGATGCCATCAATTTTGTGAAGTACGCCAGTCCCTCCTGCAGCAAAACAACCCCACAACATGATGCTGCCACCCCCATGTTTCACAGTTGGGATGGTGTTCTTAGGCTTCCAAGCTTCTCCCTTTTAACTCCAAACATAATGATGATCATTATGGCCAAACAGTTCAATTTTAGTTTCGTCAGACCACAGGACATGTCTCCAGAAATGTAGGTCTATGTTCCTGTGCATTTGCAAACATTAATTTGGCTTTAATATGTTTCTTTTGGAGTAATGGCTTCTTTCTGGCAGAGCGGCCCTTCAGCCCATGGTGATAAAGGACTCGTTTCACTGTGGATAATGAAACAATATTACCAGCTTCCGCCAGCATCTTCACAAGAACTTTTGCTTTTGTTTTTGGGTTGATATGCACATGTCGGACCAAAGCATGTTCATCTCTGAGACACAGAACCTGTCTCCTTCCTGAGCGGTATGATGGCTGGACATTCCCATCTTGTTTGTACTTGTGTATAATTGTTTGTACAGATGAACGAGGCACATTCAGGTATGTGGAAATTGCACCCAAGGATGATCAAGACTTGTGCAAGTCCACAATTCTCTTCCTGATATCTTGGCTGATTTCTTTAGACTCTCCCATGATGTTACACACAGAAGCAGTGCATTTCTGGTGTGCTTAAAATACATCCACAGGTGTGTCTAAATCAGATGTTGCCAATAAACCTATCAGAAGCTTCCAAAGACCTGACATCATCATATGGGCAGTCCCAAATTGTTTAAAGGCAGAGTAATCCCAGTGTATGGAAACTTCTGACTTTGCAGAAAGTAATAAAAATGCCTTCCTCTCTCATTATTCTGGCAATTGGCAAATATAAATAATTTTGGTTTCTAATTGACCTAAAATGGGGAAGATTTAATCTGATTTCATGTCAGATAGTGAGAAAAACATGCAGATGGGGCTTTTTATATATGTGTATGTAAACTTCTGGTTTCAACTGTTTATTACCAACTCAGTAGTAAATATAACTAGATCACCTAGGTGGTACATTGTATATACTTAAAATTTACTAGGTAGAATACCCACCGCTAACTACTAATACTAGAATTTACTAGCTAGATTACCCACCACTAACTACTTATACACTAAATACATTCGCTTGGCATAGTGCTATAGGTCCCATCCTTCTCTTGCCCCATCCCTGATAGTCTGATTTACCCTATACTTGCACATTAAGAAACCCCATTGGGGGCAAACATTCTTAAAAATCACTGTGAGAGTCTCTCATACAATCATTACACCTCAGGCAAACACTAATAATTAAGGCTCGGTTTTTGTTTGGTCCTTCAATGCTAAAAAATACCCATGGGTGAGCCAAGAAAGTGCCAGAGGTGCCCACCGATGCAAGATTGGAGCCCGCACTGCCCTCTATGATCTCCATTGAAAATAATGAGGTAATAAAGGTTCATAAAAAAGTCCTAAAACTATGGATAAGAGTTGAGGATACATTGCATCAGTTATTATTATGTAGTGATAGATCCTGGCTCGTCTTTTAATCTTTCTTGACGTGACGTCGAGGGGCTCTGTCTCGCCTCAGTCTGGGAATGCAGCGTTCCAGTATCACGATGGAGAGGACCACGCCTGGAAATGGAGAAGACTATGTCAAAATGGCATCTTATTTTATATAATGGTGTATCCCGCCAATCAAACAGATGTAAGCGTTTATTTTCTACTAGTGGAAGCATGACTGGCTCCTGTGTGTTAGGGTATGTTCACACGGCTTATTTGGGCTCGCATTTCGCCGCGTATTGCGCTATATACGTGGCAAAATGCGCGGCACAAGTACGGTAATTCATAGCTCTCATAGAGAACTATAAATTATGCGTCGTCGCCCCACGCGTACAATACGATCGTATTGAATGTGCGGGGGTAGAATTGACATGTCAATTGTTTGCGCCGATTACGCGCCACGAACAATGCATATCAATGGGGCCGGCAACCCCGTGCTTTGGAAACACACGCTGATCAGCACGACTCCCAAAACACAGGGCTTATTGTGGCACGTACTATACGCGACGCAATACACCATTTGAACATACCCTTACCATGTATCTCCCTCAAAAGGTCCCCAAGATTTCATCACTAAAGGTTAGCGACAAGTGCTGGCAGCCTATCAGAATAGATGAAACAGGTCTGTAGCTATAGCAACCAGCGCTGGCAGCCTATCAGGAGAGATTGAACAGGTCTGTAGCTATAGCAACCAATGCTGGCAGCCTATCAGGATAGATCAAACAGGTCTGCAGTTATAGCGACCTGAGGAGCTGATGCAGCCCATACAAGAGGGGATATCTAAGAATAGGCAGGACATTGTTAATGGACACATATTACAAAGTGACTTGTTTTTGCAAGATCTTTAATATAAAAAGCAATCCTTGTAGTGAGACAACCCCTTTAAGTTAAATAGGAATCCACGTGCATCAGGCACACAGTGGCGCCATTTTGTCCATCTTTTTATGTGTTATGTGCTAAACAAAAAAATCAGGACCATTGTCAGCAGGTTGACGTGCCAAAAGATGCATCAACTACAGTGAAATTTCCTGTAGTGAAAAAATGCATGAAAATAAGCCTCAAAAAACAGTGCAAAAGGCCCATGACATGAAGGCCCGGTTCACACGGCTTATTCAAGCCGTAATTGCGAGCCGGATTTCGCTCGCAATTACGGCTTGAATAAGGGGCGGGGGTGGGGGCGTGGCCCGCCGGCCCCATAGACTTTCATTATCCACGGCGCGGAATCCACCGTTCTCTATGAGAACGGTGGATTACCGTAATTACTGCGACGGATTGGCGCCGTACTGCAGTACGGCTCCAATCCGCGCACAAATAAGCCGTGTGAACACGGCCGAAGACAGCAAGAGAGAAAAACACGTGAAAAAAACATGCTGAAAAATGCAGGCCTTTCCTGTGAACCAAGTGCTTATTTCACTGCAAAAATAAGTTGTGTAAACAGAGCTTAAGAAAGGCGGTGCAGGATACAAGCAAATTCATCAGCCGCACCCACGGGGAGAGACGCCAGGTCCGGCCTGTGCTATCAGCGAGTTACACTAGTGACATGAGAGGCTCCACAGAAGTTCAGGGTTATTGATGCATTGCAGCCATGTCACCTTTTTGTTGCTATTTTTCCAAAACTACAGGAAAACTACATTTTTTTCTGTCACTTTTAGGAAGCACTAGGCCTCATTCATTCTAAGGGTGTGTTCACACGTATTTGCGGTGCGCATTTCGCAGCATATTTGAAATGCGCACTGCAATTACTGTAATTCATAACTTTCATAGAGAACAATGAATTACGCGTCGTCTCCCCCAGCGTACAATACAATCGTATCGTACGCCTGGGGAGAGAAGTGACGTGTCAATTGTTCGTAGCGCGTCGCCGCTGACAATGCATGTGAATGGGGCCGGCTCCCCGTGCTTTGGAAGTACACGCTGATCGGCGCTTATTGCCGGCGTAATTGCAGGGACGTATTTCGCCCGCAAATACGCCGGCTGCCGTGCAGCAGGGGCGGGGCGGCCGGCAGCTCGCCGGCCCCATAGACATACATTATCCACGGCGCGTATACGCCGTGAATAAGTAGCATGTCACTTCTCTGTGCGAGCAGGGAGAGAAGACTTAATCCATAGTTCTCTATGAGAACTGTGAATTACCGTAATGACTGGGACGTATTTCAGTCCGTAATTCGCGCCGTACTGCGCGAATTACGGACTGAAATACGTCCCAAAATAAGCCGTGTGAACATGGCCTTAGATTGCCCTTGTTGCCCATAGCAACCAGAGTGCAGCTTTCATTTCTGTCACTGCTTTGGAAAAATTAAAGCAGAGCTCTGATTGGTTGCTATGGGTGGTAGGGACAACCAATCAGAGCTCAGCTTTTATTAATTTTTTTACATTGCTCTGGAAAAAATGAAAGCTGCGCTCTGATTGGTCGCTACGAGCTCTGATTGGTTGCTATGGGCAACAAAGACAGCCATCTTGTTAGTCTCTGTTCACACAACTTAATTTTTTACATTGAAATAAGCGCTTATATAAGAAACCCCTCTTTGTAAATATGTTTTTTTTCATGCGGTTTTAAGCGCGTTTTCTTCATGTCATGTGTCTTTTGGTGCTTGTTTTCACGCGTTTTTCTCAGTACATGAAACTTCATTGTGTTTGATCTGGTTTTTTTGCCGCATTTACACATTGATAATGTTCCTGTGACGCGAAACGCAGTAAACAGCGCGCAAAAAGGTGCAGCTGTGTATCTGATGCACACTTATTCCCAATGTCACCTTCTTTTGTGCACATTTTGATGCGTTATCACAAAAAACCCAGCAAAAAATGCGCAAAAAGACACCGCGGAGCCTGGCCATAGGCTACGTCTCAACTGCACACATTTTATGCATTTTTTCCCTGCGTTTTTCATTTTCTGAAACGGCTGAAAAAACAGGTCCCAGAGACTTTAAAATGTTCTGTACTCTCCACAGAACGTTTTTTTTCTGCTCCTAGTCGTTTTTTGAAACATGTTACAAAAAAAGACAGAGCAAGGCAGAAAATGTATTATTGAAGTCTGTTTTTTAGGTGCGTTTTTTGGGCAGACATCCCCAGCAATTAATGCTGTGCATTTCTGCAAAAAAAAAAAAAACGCACCTAAAAAGCCGCAAAAAAAAAAAGCAAAACGCTCCAAAAAAGTAGGTTTTTGAGCCGTTTTTGATGTGCACTGAACTAAAAAAACCCTCAGTTTTATGAAGTTTTAGTATTTGGTTGTCAGTGAGCCTTTTGCTCGTGTAGACATAGACTTAGCTTTAACAGCTTTAAGAGCTTTGACAAATGAGGCCCACTGCGTCAAAAACTGCAACGTGTGAATTAAACCCTAAGATTAAGGCTTATGTCTATTACTGAAAATGGCTCTCTAGGGTACATGCCAGGCATACATATATAGGGGCTGATACTCACCAATCATCGGGCCGATCCAATACACAAGGACGTACTGAAGAAAGCTGTGTCCTTGACACAAGAAAACAACCGCAAAGGCCAGCGCAGGGTTAAACACGGCTCCCGTCAACGGCCCACCTAAAATAATACAATGGGGATATAATGATGAGAACAAAAGTAGAATATGAGTCTTTAAAGGGGTTGCCTCACCACAAGGATTGCTTTGTATGTTAAAGATCTTGCAAAAACAAGTCACTTTGCAGTATATGTCTATTAACAGTGTCCTACCTATTCCTAAATATCCCCTCTTGTATGGGCTGCATCAGCTCCTGTGGTCGCTATAGCTACAGACCTGTTTGATCTCTCCTGATAGGCTGCCAGTGCTGGTCGCTATAGCTACAGACCTGGCTTCTACTGCAGCCTAGTAGAAGCCAGTAAACACGCCCCTGAATTCAAAGTAACCAAGAAAACAGGACTGTGGTAACATGAATCAATTTAGTGAGACCTTTAAAGGGGTTGTCTCACTACATTGATTTGTTTTGTTTTCTTGGTTTCATTTTGAATTCAGGATTGGGTTTACTGGCTCCTACTAGGCTGCAGTAGAAGCCAGGTCTGTAGCTATAGCGACCAGTGCTGGAAGCCTATCAGGAGAGACCAAACAGGTCTGTAGCTATAGCAACCAGTGCTGGCAGCCTATCATGAGGGAATGGACAGGTCTGTAGCTCCAGTGATCTGAGGAGCTGATGCAGCCCATACAAGAGGGGATATCTAGGAATACGTAGGACACTTTTAATGGACATATATTTCAAAGTGACTTGTTTCTGGAAGATCTTTAACATAAAAAGCAATCCTGGTAGTGAGACAACCCCTTTAACCGTTGCCCCCTCAAAAACATAGTATTAGCCTTGTGGCCGGTACATACTACACCCTGGTCATACCCTTGTATACTGAAGCCGGACGTCTCATCTGGTCACTGGGCTAAATTAGGAAATATAGCAGACCCATATAATAGCCCCATATGGTGCCCAAGTGGTACTGCCATAGAGTGCAAATGTCCATCAATATCAATGTCTACAGCCTCACAGAGCTGAACAGTCAGTTTGGGTGTAAATATTGAGAAGGGTCCTCACAGATGGTGAGATATGGGGTTTAGGGTGACTTATGGGGCAATTGTCCATTGTGCACTTCCTATAAATAGTTGCTTATGAACAAGGGGAGGGAAGAATTCTTGAATTAGAGTCCAGTACCATATTCAAATCCCACTCAATACCTAAAAAAAGCAATATGGTCTATTGATTTCCTCCAAAAACAGCGCCACTCTCATCCAGTGGTTGTGTGTCATATTGCACCTCGGTCTTATTTGTTTAAGGCACGTTTCCATCATGCAGTTTGATGGCACGCCGATAGGATAAATAATGTGTTCTCTGGATTCTGCAAGTCAGCATGATTCCTGTGATACCAAATCTGTAGGATTTTCATTATGTTTTACTACTTTTTTAAAAAAACACAGTCTCTATTTCTTAAATTTGTCCTGCAGCAATAACATTTTTGTTCTTCCACCTATGGACCTGAGTGATGGTGCACTTTTTGCAAGCTGTACTGTACTTTTTATTGGTACAATTTTGGGATAAATGGGACTTTGTGATCACGTTTTATTCCAATTTCTAGAGGAAGTGATTTTTTTTCTACCGTGTTCAGCGGTGGAAAAAATTATGTTATATTTTAACAGCTTGGGCTTTCACGGACGCGGCCATAACAAATATGTGTAACTTTATTATATTTTTAAGTGTAAAATGACAAATCGGTCGTGATTTGAACTTTTACTATTTTTTATACTTTTAAAACATTTTATTATTTTTTTTTAAACTTATTAACACATTTAGTTCCCCTAGGATACTTGGCCACTATGGGGCTTGATCGTTTGTACACCCTTCTACCTTACAGAAATAATACAGAAGGGTTAGCAAGATGGCTGTTCTATTACTTCCTGCCTGGACAGGAAGTAATAGAACCATTAACATGGTAGTTATGAAAGTCTTCATTAGGCTTCCAGCTGTCAGGGTGACCGGTTGGCATCCTGCACAGCACTGTTCCTTAGTCATTTAGACACCGCAATCACTGCTTTGTCTAAATAGTTAAACAGCAGGGAACGGAACTGGCTCTGTTCCCTGCTGTTAGCTGCGGGTGACAGCTGTAAAAAATCAGGTGGCACTCGCCGCCTATGTAATACCCACTACATAGGACTTTACCGACAATAGGACAAACCCATACATCCATTGTTGGTAAGGGGTTAAACCATCAGTAACCCACTACTATTATCACTCTAATGAGAAGTATTGCATTACGGATTCATCTCAGCCTAGTTGATAATACACTTAATTTTTCCTGTCCGGTGATTGGTTGCATGATTTTCATGCGATTGCTGGAATAATTTGGGTCAAACTGCAGCGGCCTGTTCTGAATCACAATACTACTCATGAGGGTCAAGGAAGCTGAGATATCAGGAGCTGTTTGATGGGTTAGGTCTGATTCACTTCTGTGTCGGAGCTTCCGATGCAGATTCTGTCAGAAGAAATATTGTGCTATTTTTTCAGTTAAAATCACGGCCACCAGGACGGAAACTAAGACAGAGGTTCCTCAGACACAGGTGTGAACTAGGCTCCAGGGTTAAAGGGGTTTTGCCAGGATGTGCCTTATCTGCTAAGAAGCAAATGTAAACAAAGCCATGCTGAGCTGAGAGAGCGAGAGACACAGCCAGAGCACAGAGCCGTGCATAAGTGATCGTGTGAAATGTTCACTCAAATAATCAAATTACAACTAGTGGATGCTGTATACAAAACACAACATATTTCTACCCGGTGTCTTGAAAGCTTCTTCAGCTCCCTTTCATCAAATAAGAAGTGTTCTCTGCGCAAGCCCGGCCAGCAGCTCTTGTCAGGTTGTATCTAATAGAAGCTTTTAAGTAACTAAGGGCAGTAAGGCAGCTGTAGCTCTCTCAGCTGCAATTTTTGTAATCACATATATTTAGAAAAGTGATTAAATACCTATTTTGGAGGATCCCACGTCAACATTACATCGTGGCAAAACCCCTTTAAGGGCATGTCCCCACGGCAGGTTTTTCAGCCGGTTTTGCCGACGGTTTTCAGTTTTGAAAGCCATCTGCAAACCGGCCGACAAACTTTATCATGGACCTTAATAGAAAATCCTCGCAGCGATCCCCACTGCACGGATTTTCTGCCGGACGGTCTATTAGACCGCCGGTGGTCCGAAAAACTTCGTACATGTTCATTCTTCAGCCCGGTTTTCCGGCAGAATATGAATACTTCAATGCGAAGGGGGAGGGCTTTTCTCTGCAAACCACAGACAGAAGCCGTTCTCCTGCAGCCGTGTACACGGCCGCTAAACAGAGCAAATACCGGTCGCATAATCCGACCGGTATTTGCTCTGTGCCGTGTGGACATGCCCCTAAGTATAGTTAGGGATAGTTAGGCTAAGTGCACACAGCATAGGACAAATTATAGTCGGAAAGCCGACGGCATTTTGTCCTATGCAGGATTCCGGTTTTCGCCGCTGATTTACGCGGTTGGTTTTAGTTTTTGCCATCGGTCCGTACAACTGAAAGTATGGAAATCCTACAGCAAACCGCGGGACTCCGGAGGAATATACAACATGTTGCATATTCTGCTGGATATTTTACGCGGTGGTTAAAAACCCATGCCGTATAGACTATAAGGGCTTGTCCCCACTGCAGCGGTTTGCGGACGGTTTTTCAGACGGTTTGTGGTTTTGCATACCGTCTGAAAAAACGGCCGCAAACTTTTACATGGGGCCTCTATGGAAAACCCCTTGCAGTGGGTTTTCCGCCCAGCGGTTTTTCAAACCGCCAGCGGCCCAAAAACATTGTTGATGTTCATTTTTCCGTCCGGTTTGCGAACATCTCAATGTGAAGGGGGAGGGCTTTTCCCCGCTAATCGTGGAGAAAAACCATCCCCCTGTGGACGTGTGCACTGCACACAAACCAGACAAATACCGCTCGGATAAACTGACCGGTATTTGTCCTGTGCCGTGGGGATGAGCCCTAACACAGGTTTATCATTGCTGTCTATGCAGCACAGTGCACTGTCGGGTTCTCCGATGGTATTCCTGTGTTGTGTAGACAAGACAAAAACAGCTCTGTTATGACCTCAGCAGAAACCGTTATTACACGGTTTTTGGACTTTTGTTTGACACAAAAAACGGTCGTTTTTGGTTTTTTTTTTATTGTTCTTGAAAGTGCACTAGTCCGGGTTTCCACAGCAAAAAAATTTTGGACTGTTTTTCAAGCTGAATAGTGTACTGAGTGCAAAAGTATTCCTGATTGGTGCAAGAAACCATGTGATTTTTTTTACCTCCACAATTTAACAATGATGCACATGCGGCTTTTGAGCCCTCCCCCTCCCATTGACAAGCACAGATTCCGTCCGAAAACCGGACGGAAGATGGTGCTTTCTCAATGTTTTGCCGCCAAACCACCCGACAGAAAACCGTGCAGTGGGGACTGCTGCACGAGTTTTCCATAGAGCACAATTGTGCTCATTTTCGGCCGGTTATTCAGGCGGTCTGAAAAACCGCAAACCGGCTGGTGATGTGTTTTTCTATTGAAGTCTATGGGGGAGCGTTGCTTGCCTGTTTTTAGACGGTTTCTAAAACCGCAAACCATCTGAAAAACCGACCGAAAATCCTTGCCGTGGGGACAAGCATGTCCTCACGGCAGAGGACAAATACCGGTTGGTTTATTCGACCGGTATTTGTCCTGTTTGTGTGCCGTGCACACAGCTGCGGAGGGGGGCGGCTTTTCTCCGCGATGAGCGAAGCAAAGCCCTCCCCCTTTACTTAACTGTTCTATTCTGTTAAAAACCGGGACAGAAAATGTATATTCAATCGTTTCGGGTGGCCCCCGGGGGGAAAAGGCCCCGGCGGAAACCCCGTGCAGTGGGGACTGCTGCAGGGGTTTTTCCCATAGAGCCCCTTTGTGTCTTTTGCGGCCGGTTTTTCAGACGTCGAAAAACCGCAAAGGGGCGGGAAAAGGCTTAGGGGTAGAGAACGCCTTACAGCTCGATGCTCAAACAAAAATCAGCATAACTAGTTTTTGGGGCCCCTGTGAATGTGACAAAAGGTTGCCCAAAAAAGACGAACGTTGGTTTTGGGTAAGTCACTTTAAAACAAAATTTCAACCTTTAGGTACAAAGGTGATTGCACATGAGATAGTCTGCACAAAATTCTCTCTGGCAAGAAACGAAAACTAGTAATCCTCCGGGAAATACGTTGGGAGGATTAAAGTGCAAAGTTCTTCAAAACACGTTAGTTACAGGGGTAAAGGTGACGCTTCAGTTTGCAGTCGCTGGAAGGTGGGCTGCAAATCCTAAAGGTTTGTTTCCCCTAACTAAAGTGATCATAAAGTAAAACATCTAAGCTTTTGGGGAATAATTTTAAATTTCAAAACAGCCCTTTTTTTTCAAACCCCGTGGCTCTGATGTGTGTGGGGTTTTTGAAAGTAAAGCAAAAAAATACAGAAAAGGGGTTTTAAAACAGAGCACAGGAGGGCGGTTTTGTAAAAAGTGAAAGGTATGTCTACACGGCTAATGTTAAAATGCAAGATTTTTAACATCGCCGTTTCCGCGGTTTTTGCCGGGGGGTTTGGGGGCAAAAAAAAAAAAAACCCTGTCGGTTTTCGGGCCCGTAAATAGGAGGGGGTACCCAGGAAATAATCGTGTGACCCGCCTTCTACTTCTTTTAAAGGGGAAAAATTTGGGTGAAAAAACTGTTTGCCTGGGAGAGAAAACTTTTCCCCCGGGGGCAGCGCTTTGCCCGCTCAATGTCATCAATTAAACCTCAAAGTGTGAAAGGGTGAAGATTTGGGGGCAGTAGCAAGGCTGGACCCCAAATTCCTCTTCTTTATAAAAATAATGGAAAAGGGCCAATTTTATTTTTTTTTGGGATCCGGGGGTCGGGCCATTTTATGAAAGGGTTGACTTCAAAAAAGAAACCCATCCCACTCCACAGCCCTTTTTTAAACGTATTTTTTAAGAAGTTCAAACTTATTTTCCTTTGGGTTTGAGGAGTTTTTCCCTTTTTGGTTTTTAGGCGGATTTAAATCAGAGTCCAAAACCGGGGGATTGGTTTTGGATGGGGGATCCACCCTTTTAAAAAACCATGCAATAAGGGGACGAATGTTTTTGGGCGTTTTTAATTTAAAGGTTTTAGTTTGTACCCATTTACATCAATTTGTAAAATTTCCCCCATGTTTTCCAATGGGAATTATGACCAAAAAAATGAGTAAATTCAAAATTTTTGGGCCTGTGCCAAAAAAAAAAAAAAGTTTTCAATTATGGTAAAGTTTCGTCCTAAAAAAATGGGGTTTATGAAATTTTAATTTATCCTGAAAGGTGGGAAAAACAAAAGAAGAAAAATTCCCCTTTAAAGCCCAAAAAATTTGGGTTTTTTTTGATTTTTTTCCCCAAAAATTTGGGAAAAAAAAGTGACAGAAAGTGCCCTTTCATCCAATGGGGTAACCCAAAAAAAAACCCACTTAGCCCCAAAAAAAAGAGGCCCCCAATAGGCCCCCTGACTGAAAACAAAAAAAATTTTTTGGGGCCCGAAAAGGGTTTGCAGTTCAAATGTAAAAAATAGAAAAAAGTTTAAAAAATTTTTTAAAGGGGACTAAAATTTTTAAAGGGGGGAAAACCCCACCCCTTTTGGGTTACACCCCGAAATTTTTGACCCGCCCTATAAGATTATAAGTCCCTTTATACCCCAAAACAAAGAAAACTCCCTAAAAAGAAACCTTTCCCCAAAAATGGCACCTTTGTGTTTTATTATGTTTTCCCCTTTCCAAAAAAATTTTTTTTTTTAGGTTTTTCCCGTTAATTTATAGTGTGGGGTTTTATTGGCACCATCAAAGTTCATTTTTGTCCCCCAAAAAAAAAAGGGTCATTGTCTATTTTAGATGAAAAATAAAAAACATTATGCCCTTGGAAAAGGGAGAGAAAAAAAAAAAGCAAAAAATATTTGATGTTTTGCGTTTTTTTAAAAGTATTTTGAGGGGTAAAACTTAAATTTATGCATAAAGTGTTTTATGCGTGAGTTTTTGCAATAAAGAATCCATAAGGGGGTAGGAAAAAATCAACAAATTCCAATACAGGCTTTTTTCCCGAAATTTCCCGTTTGACTTTCATCTGTCCCCCGTTAAAACAGAGAATTTTGGGGGATGCGGATTGTAGTTCCCTGTTAACAGCAGATGGAACAAAAAGTTCCAGGGATTGGGCCCCAGGGCACATGAGGTGAAAAAATTTTAAAAAAAGGGGGACAGAAAACAAAAAAATGTAAAAAAATTTCCCCGCGATGACCCTTATGTCATTACCTTTTAACTTGTAACAAGGGTACATAGAGAAAAAAATTTAAAGGGGAAATGGGACCCCCGGGCCCTTTTGGAAAACACATGCTTGCCAGATGTACTCCAAAAAACCCAGTGTATTGCAGAGGGTTTCAATACCCCCTGGCCCAACCCCCTTTTTTGAACAATACCCCCAGTGTTATCAGCAGGATGATAGGTGTAAAGAAATGGGAATCCCCTCCCGTGCAAATTTTTTTTTTATTCCCATATGTCTTGCTTTGGGATTGTCCTGGGTTTTAGTCTCATCTTTTTTGGGCCCCAAAAGAACAAAAAAATTTAATTATGTCTTTACCTTCTATTTTTGATAATTTCCCGACTATAAAATAAACTGCTAAATTTTAAAAAAGTTCCCGCGCTTTGATTTGATATAAACACCCCAAAGGGATAAAATGCCAAATATACCCCCAAAATTTTCAAACGGTTATTTATTTTGAAATTTAAATTCCAAAAAAAGATTAGTGAAAAAATTTCCTTTTTTATAGAGGAAAGGAAAGGATGTAAAAATAATTTGGGTTAAAATGTGCCTTTTTAAAAAGGGGTTTTTCCACGATCTTCATTTCTTACCCTGTTTCAGCTTTTTGTGCTCAGAAAAGGGGGGTGTTGGGGAAATTTTTTTGAAAATTGGGGTCATGTGACCGCAGGATGACATCAACCCTGTCTTCCTTCTCCCCTTTTGTCCCAAAAAAGGCCCGTTTTGTATAAAATGTGGAAATTTGATCAAAAGGTAAATTTTTTTTCCCTTTTTGCACAAAGGGTTTTGGTTTTAAATCCTGCAGGAACCAAACCTGTGGAAATTTTTTTTTTTTTTCTTTAACAATCCCAGGATCTGATTGAGGTTTTTTTTTTTTATTTGCATTGTTTGATAATTACCCAAGGGAGTACAGAGGGGCAGGAGTAGGTGCCCGCCCCGGGGTTTGAACCTCGTAGTGCCTGAGAGGAGAAGGGGATTTTTGTTTAGCATGTGCGGCCGGAATGGGAGCTCTCAGCCTGGTCGTTCCCCCGGGAGAGCTGTAAACAATGGATAACTAAAGGAGCCCCTTAAACAAAAAAGGTGCAGAATTTTTAATTTAAAGATGAATGGGGGAATTGTTTATTATTTGTTTTCAAGTTTTCCCGTCAAATTTTTCCCTTTTTGGCAAAATCCTTTAAGTATTAACCCTTTTCCCTTTTAAAACCCAAAAGATACAAAAAAAACAAATTTATTACCCTTTTTTTGTAAAAGACTAATAGGATAACAGCAGGGGCTGCAGTAAAGTGGGCCCTCAGGAGTTTTAAACTCTTTAAAAAACGCAGCTAAAAAAAGATTTTATATGTCAGTTTAAATTGCAAAGGACTGCTGGAATAAAAAAATAATAATACTGCCAAAAATTCAAAACAAAATTGTTTTCCAAGAATATAAGTTTTAACAAAAATGCTTCTTTTTGAAAGTGTCTATTCACAAGCTGCTTCATGATTTTTGCAAAATTGCAGCAACAACCATGATATGATCTCCGTATGCCCACAGGCACTACAAGCATGGACTGCCTATGTACTAAAATGTAAGCTGGGGGTCATGTGACTGCTGTAGGGTGCAGGTCACACAGGAGTGGAACCTGTTTATCTGCTGCTGGACAGACACTTTGTATCGTACAGGAATTTGCCTGTTGCCCCTCATTCCGTGAAAAATTTGTACAATAACGGCGGATTTTGTCACAATTTTCCCCCAATAGAAAACATAAAAGTGCATGACAACATTTTTACAAAAGTTGCATTCCCACCAATCACTGTTCCATGACCTTTTCTATGCATTTCTGCTTTGGATTAAATACACTTTGGACGAGATGTCCAAAAATTGTCGGTGCTACCTCATTTTTTAGGCGCATTAAATAAGTGTAAAGTGCGCCAGAAAGACCGACCCTATCAAAAATCTGGCGTCAGGTATACCTTGCATAGTAAACATAATGCACCTGAAAATGATGCACTGTGCGGCTCCATGTAGTCTTGTTACAAATAGTAGGTAATGACATAATGGTCAGTCTGTTGTTCTCTGGACAAAAATAGATGAGACTAGACCGCAGGACAATGAGAAGAGCAAGACATGATAGGATAACAAATGATTTTTTATTTTTTTTGCACTGGGGGATTACAGCTTTTTTCTTACCTTTCAGGTCCTGCTGATAACACTTAGCCAGAGGTTCCCAACCCTAGTCCTCAAGGCACACCAACAGGTCATGTTTTCTGGCTCTCCTTAGCATTGCACAGGTGATATCATTATTGTCAGTGCATTCTGTGGGAGATCCTGAAAACATGACCTGTTGGTGGCCCATGAGGACTGCAGTTGGGGAACACTGACTTAGGCCCCGTTCACACGGCTTATTCCCGACGGATTTGTGCGCCGTTTTGAGCGCACAAATCCCGGAATAAGGGGCGGTACGGGGGGGGGGCGGAGCGCGGCGGGGGCGCCGCTCCCGGCCCCATAGACAATGCATTGTTTACGGCGCGTCCGCGCCGTAAATAATGTGCATGTCACTTTCTCCCCCCCGGCGGATTTCCCAAAGCGGGGAGGAGCGACGGAATCCACTGTTCTCTATGAGAGCAGTGGATTACCGTAATGACTCCGACGGATTGGCGCCGTATTGAAGCGCAAATCCGGCGCGGAATACGGGGCCAACCGTCGGCAAATAAGCCGTGTGAACGGGGCCTTAGGGTATGTTCACACGGCGTATAGCAGAGCTTATTGTATGCTTTGCTATACGCTGGGTGTTTTAGAAGTACGTGCTGGCCAGCATGTACTTCTAAAGCGCTGGTGTGCCGGCTCCCATTCATTTTCGTTATCTCTATGAAGTCTCGTTACAAATAGTAGGTAATGACATAATGGTCGGTCTGTTGTTCTCTGGACAAAAATAGATGAGACTAGACCGCAGGGCAATGAGAAGAGCAAGACATGATAGGATAATGAATTAATTCTTTTTGCACTGAGGGGATTACAGCTTTCTTCACACCTATCAGGTCCAGCTGATAACACTTGGGTATAGCATAACATTAGAAGCGTATGTAATGCCCCTATCGAGGCACATCGCACACGGAGGCGCATAGCTTATCATTACAAGTATATGAAATGCGCCTAACACATATACTTGTAATGATGTGCTGTGCGCCTAACACATATACAATTTTAGGCGCATTACAATATGTCGGTCCCGGCATATAATGCGCCTAATTCTGGTTTACGACAGTTCATTTACATCCAAAATATGGCGTCAAAAGTGTTTTTAGCAAAATATAGACCAAAAAAATGGCGTTGGTGTGTTGGGAAATGTCGCCCTATGTGTTTCCATTCCTTACCATTTTAAAGATCTCTGCTTGCTGTCAGTGAATAGAAATACATACATTCAGAGGCTGAAAACCTCATCCGGATCATGGCTATCGACATTCCTGCACTACGACTTCAGAGGGGTTTTCAGAGTCTAGTGTTTCCATTCACTGACAGCAAGCAGATCACTTTCCTATAGCTTTGCTATGCTGTAACATAGCACTGGGGTCCTCGTGGTGAGGAGCCGGATTGAAACCATGCCCCCTATATCTATGCCAATGGAGAAATCATTGCATCCATGGGCTGCTAAACTGGTGCTGGTAGCAGATCTATGGTGATACCCATGGGCCAGGTATCGGTGGGCATACGGCTTTCCTTACCTGCATAGACGATGGCAGTGATGGTCAGGGCCACCACATGGGGCTTGTACTGGGATTGAACCCGAGGCAGAAAGTGCAGTACCAGGTAGAGGCTCAGGGCACAGGTCATCTCCACCAGGGCGCCCTGCCACGGTGCCATATGCAGGGGGCTCTTGCATCCCTCATATTCTGGGGAGGGGAATCCCCTACCAGATTTCATCAGCACCCGGGACAGCGCAGCAGCCACAAACTGTGCTGCCAGCCTTAGAAGGACGTGTGGCCCCGAGGCCTGGGCTCGCAGCCATTGCTCCAGACTGCCACAAGGGTTTTCAGATCCCCTGGGGGGTCAGGGGAGTCAGGGACATCACAGGTAGGGGAGCAGCACAGCCCCGCCACGCGGGGGGGAGCTAAGTCCAAACAGCCATTCCCTGGTGCGACTGAGCTGCAGGGTGCACACCACTTCTAGGGCAATCCTGGCCCTCCGGGGGGGCTCCTGCGGAGCACCCGCGGGAGCACTAACAGGCCCCCATGCAGCCCACCACCCCGCGAGCCACAGCACATGATGGTCCTCCTCTAGGGTTTCAGGGCCAGCTCCTCTCCTTTTTTTGGTTGGGTGAAACCCGAGTAAACCCCTTTTCCAGTGCTGGGTGGGGGGGGGAAAAAAGAGTACAATCACTGCTCCTCCAGTGCAGGGTGCAGAGTACAATCACTGCTCCTCCCCGGGGGGGAAGTACAAACACCCCCCGGCGGGTGCAGAGTACAATCACTGCTCCTCATGCGGGGGCAAATACAATCACTGCTCCCCGTCAGGGGGCAATACAATCCTGTCCCCCAGTGAAGGGCAAGGGACAATCACTGCTCCCCCAGTCTGGGTGCAGGGGGGTAAATCCACTGCTTCCTCCCGTGCCCCGGGTGCAGAGAAAAAATCACTGCTTCCAGGCAGGGGGCAATACAATCACTTTCAGTTGGGGGGAATCATACTTCTCCAGTGCTGGGCACAACACTTCTCTCCAGTGCGGGAAGTCATACTTCTCCATGCTGGGGAAAAATCACACCTCCAGTCGGGGGAAGTCACGTCCCCCAGGGCTGGGTACAGGGGTAAAGTCACCAATCCCCCACCTGCCCCCCGGGCCCGATAAACAATCTCCTCCCCTTTTTGGGGGGGGCCCCCCCCCCCCGGTAATTTTTACTTTTTTCCTAGTCTGGGCACGTAAAAACTCTTCCATGCAGACAAGGGGGCGTTCTTAATCCCCAGTGGGGATATGGGGACAGTCACCACTCCCCCGTGCTGGTTATGGGCACAGTCAAACCCTCCTCCCCGTGTGGTTATGGGGACATCCCCTCCCCCAGTGCTGGGTGTTTAAAGGGGCACAGTCCCCCTCCTTCCTTTTGGGAAGTCACCTCTCCTCCTTTGCCCGGTGTGTGGGCACAGTCCCCCTCCCCGTGCTGTTGGGGGACGTCCCCCACCCGTGCTGGGTGTATGGGCAAGTCCCCTCCCCGTGCTGGGGGTTTTGGGGACATCCCCTTTCCCCCAGGGTGGGGTTTTGGGCACAGTCCCCTCCTCACTGCTGGGGTTTTGGGGACGTCTCCCTTCCCCCCAGTTGGGGTTTTTGGCACATCTCCCCTTCCTCCCTGCTGGGCAAAGTCCCCCCTCCTCGTGTGGGCACAGTCCCCCTCCTCCTGCCCGGGGGTTGGGCACCTCCTCCCTTGCTGTATGGCACAGTCTCCTCCTCCATCTGGGTGTATGGACAGCTCCCCCTCCAGGCTGGGGGATAGGGGACCCCTCTCCCCCTTTGGGGCCCCCCCTGTTGGGGACTTTACCTCTCCTCCTTTGCCCTGGTGGGCACATCCCCTCCCCCATCCCTTATGGGGACTGCCTCCTGCATAACTGTCCCCGCGCCGGCACCCGCGCCAGCTCCATAAAGTTGCCAGGAGGGGGAGGGGTACATCACCCGGTGTGGGGGAAGCCCCCCGCCCTCCTTTTACAGATGTGGCGGCTAGGTTCACCCTCCTGCATGCAGCACCTGCAACCCCTCACTACCGGACAGCCAAGGGGACAGACCTAGCCTGGGGCCCCGGCACACCATATCAGCAAAGTTTACCTTGGCAGTGCCAGGCTGCTCCCTGTGTATCTCAGACCATCCCTCCTCCAAACATCTGGCGGTCACAGTCTTACTATACACCCAGAAGGGGCTCCTGGGGGCCACACAGGTTGTCGTTTAACCAGTTCCTGACCGGGCACATGAATTACCGTAATTGCGGCGCGCATTTCGCTGCATATAATGCACAACACATGCCGGAATCCGCGGCATTTTAAGCTGTGTGAAAATACCGTAAGGCTATGTTCACACGGCGTAATTAAGGCGCGTACAGTACGTGCCGCAATACATTGGGTGTTTTGGGAGTCGCGCTGATCAGAGCATATTCCCAAAGCACGTGGGGGCCACAGCCAGCCGGCCCCATTGACATTCATTACCTGCGATGCGTAATCGCCGTGAGTAATTGACATGTCTATCATGTCCCCGCGCGTACAATACGATAGTACTGTACACGTGGGGGGAAGAGGTGTAATGCATAGTTCTCTATGACAGCTATGGATTTCCGTAATTGCGACGTGCATTTCCCCACGTGTAACGCGCAATACACAGAGAAATGTGCGACAAATTAAGCCGCGTGAACATACCGTTAGGATTGTTGGGTTTGGGTGTTTTTGTAAGAATATATATATATATATATATATATATATATATATTTTTTTTTTTTTTTTTTTTTTTTAAGTGAGAAAAGCTGTATTTTTTAATGATGCCGTTGTCCGCACCACAGAATGTACTTGGGAAACCGAAAAAAACATTCCGAGTGGGCGGAAAATGTAGAAAAAAAATATATTTGCGCCATGTTAGCGGAGGTTTTATGACGTTCACTGTTCGGTATAAATGATGTGTTCTCTGGATTCTGCAGGTCAATATGAAACCAAATACCAATATGTTACGTTCTAGTACTGTTTGGTTTTGTGTATATGCTGGGGATATAGAATCAACAGTGATATTTATATGAGAGGATTTGTGTATATGCTGGAGATATAACAACTATCAGTGTCATTTGTATGAGAGATCTTGGTAAGGTTTGTATATACACATTAATCTGGTGGTAGTTGTTAAGGATAGGGTGTACTAGGTGACTGGATAGATAGGTTAGGTTCCTGTTGGTCGTCCTTATTGGGACAGGTTCCCCTTTCTTTCTCTGGATAGGTAGGGTTTAGTGTAGGTTTATAGGGATAAGTATAGGGTATTATAGGACATTTTAATGTGATATATTAAAAGTTATATTTTAGGTCAAGTATTTTCTATATGTTGGTTTTTGCTTGTAGCTATAATGAAAATACTGACATAAGTCATTGTGAGGATTCCCGGTCCTTTATTTAATCCTGGGAGGGTTGATTTCTACGTTCTAGTACTGTTAAAAAAATACAAACCTTATCTACGTTTTACATTTACGCTGCGGGGCCACTTTCTGCAACCAATGACTTTTTTGTTCTTACACCAGTGAGGGGGGCATTTTTTGCGGGTTGAAGTGGTTTCTATCGGTGGCATATTGTGATAGATGCAATTTTTTGATCACTTTTTATTCCAATTTTTAAGGGACATGAAATGACCCTCAATTTAGTTGTCGGAATTTTTTCCGTTTCCGGTGTTCAGCGTACGGAATAAATATGTTATATTTTAACACATCGGACATTTACGGATTTGGCGATCCAAATTATGTGTATTTTTTCATTTGTAAAACGGCAAGAGGGGGTATAATTTGAACTTTGAATATTTTCTATCTCATTTTTTTTTTTAACGCTTATACAAGTAGCTCCCACCAGGGTACTTGTATTGTGCTTGTACACCCTTCTGCATTATGTAAATAACCCCAAAAGAAGATGTACCAAGATGGCGGTTCTACGGTGTACCAAGATGTCGGTTCTAAGGTGTACCAAGATGGCGGTTCTATTGCTTCCTGCCCAGGTCAGGAAGTAATAGAAGCATTAACATGGCCCCAATGGATCCAAAAATAACCCTAAAAAAAGATGTACCAAGATGGCGGTTCTAGGGTGTACCAAGATGGCGGTTCTAAGGTGTACCAATATGGCGGTTCTAATGTGTACCAATATTGAGGTTCTATTTCTTCATGCCCATTTCAGGAAGTAATAGAAGCATTAACATGTCAGCTATGGAACCAAAAATAACCAAAAAAAAAGATGTACCAATATGGCGGTTCTATGGTGTAACAAGATGTCGGTTCTAAGGTGTACCAAGATGGAGGTTCTATTGCTTACTGCCCAGGTAAGGAAGTAATAGAAGCATTAACATGGCAGCTATGGAACCAAAAATAACCAAAAAAAAGATGTACCAAGATGGCGGTTCTAGGGTGTACCAAGATGGCGGTTCTAAGGTGTACCAAGATGGCGGTTCTATTGCTTCCTGCCCAGGTCAGGAAGTAATAGAAGCATTAACATGGCAGCTATGGAAGACTTCATTAGGTGTCCAGTTGCCTTGGTAACTGATTGACACGCCGCAATCTCGATAAAGGGGTAAAAGGGGTATTGGAGGGTCTAAAGGGCTAAACAGCTTAGATCGGAGCCGGCTCCGGATCCCTTCTGTTAGCGGCGTGTGTCAGCTGTAATAATCAGCCAGCACCCACAGCCTATGGAGCGGATTCAGCGAGTGAGCCAACTCCATCGCTCTTCACTGGCATGATGATGTATCCATACGTCACATGTTGGAAAGTGGTAAAACTGCAAAAGTGGCGCCAAAAAAAGTTTTTGTCGCTGTTCCATCACGGAGCTTCATATCTAGGTAATATGAAGTTTTAGGGTTGTTGGCGATGGGACACAAATTTATGGTTTGGACTGTGGGTTTTTTTGGGTTTTTTTTGGGAGGGGGGGGGGGATTTTATTTTACATATTGTGTCTTCCACAATGTCAAAAAAGAACTCGGGGCATTTTTACACCTCTTTTTTATTATTTCCCCTTTAGTCAAAATATTAGCTCCTGTTACACGGTAAATACATCCCCTGCAGTGACTGCAGAGCTAATCTGTATCTGGCAAGACCCAGCTGCTCCTGCAGTGACCAAGCCCTGGCGATCACATGCTCGTCGGCACTGGGAAGTGGGGAGTCGTCCTGGTAATCTGTATATACAGCGCTCATTGGGCAAAAGAAATAGACCTGATGGGCTCATCCGATATCAACTGGTTGTAATCCTCAGGGTCAGGCAAATAGCTGTTGCTGGACCACGCAAGGTTCCTTGGTTCACAGCTAAAGACCTGTAGTCACTTCAACAAATGCAGAGCAGCGTAGAAGTAAATCAGCTTCTTTATTCTTGTTCTTGACAAACAGGTGATATATACATAGTTAGGCAGGTAATGCAGACGCGTTTCGGACAACTCAGTCCTGAGAACAAGGACTAACTTGTCCGAAACGCGTCCGCGTTACCTGCCTAGCCATGTATATATCACCTGTTTGTTAAGAATAAGGGCTAGTTCACACGGCTTAAAGCCGACGTAATTGCGGGACGGATTTCGCCCCGCAATTACGCCGGCTGCCGTGCAATGAGGGCGGGGGGCTGGCAGCTCGCTGGCCCCATAGACAGTCATTATTTACGGCGTGTACGCGCCGTGAATAATGTGCATGTCCCTTTCTCCCCCTTCGGTGGATTCGCCGAGCGGGGAGAAGAGATGGGATCCATAGTTCTCTATGAGATATATGGATTACCGTAATGTCTGGGACGGATTCCAGCCGTACTGCAGCGCAAATACGGCGCGCAATACGGCTGGAATCAGTCCCAGAATAAGCCGTGTGAACGGCCCCTAAGAGTAAAGACTTGTGCACTGCTCCGAAACTGCATTTGTTGAAGTGAGCGCTCATTGGGCGTTGTATATAGAACGATCGGGAAGGCAGGGACAGTAAGGGTATGTTCACACGTGTATTGCGTCGTGTATAGTACATGCCGCAATACACCGGGTGTTTTGGAAGCACACGCTGATCAGCGCATATTTCCAATGCAGACATGCATTGTCAGCGGCGCGTAATCGGTGCAAACAATTGACATGTCAATTCTCTCCCCAGGCGTACAATACGATCGGATTGTACGCGCGGGGGGACGATGAGTAATCCATAGCTCTCTATGAGAAAGATGAATTAATGTAATTGCGGCGCGCATTTCGCCGCGTATAAAGTGCAATTACGTGCAAAAATAAGCCGTGTGAACGTACCCTTATACTCCATCCCTACCTTCTGGAGAGCCGCCTAATGCGGACAACAGACTCTCCACTCCCACAGCTGCACAATTAGGCTATGTTCACACGGCTTAAAATTGGACGTATTTCAGTCCGTGCGCAAATTGCGGCTGGAATACGTCCCAGTCATTACGGTAATCCACAGTTTTCATAGAGAACTATGGATTACGTCTCCTCTCCCTCCTCGGCGAATCCTCCGGGCGGGGAGATAATTGACATGTGAATTAGTAGCAGCGTATACGCGCCGGTGGTAATGCAAGTCTATGGGTCGGCGAGGTGCCGGCCCCCCGCACCCGCTCCCGCCCCCGTCCCCACGGCGTAATTGCGGGGCGTACGTACCCGCAGTTACTAAGTGTGAACATAGCCTTAGGCTATATTAACATGGTGACGATTTTTAAGCGGATTCCGTATTTAGAATCTGCAAAATTCCTTTTTTTTTTTTTTTTTTTAGGATATGTTCACACGGCTTATTTTGGGGCGCATTTCGCTTAATACGCGGCAAGGTGCGCGCCGCAATTACGGTAATGCATAGCTCTCATAGAGAACTATGGATTACGCCTCCTCTCCCCGCTCGTACAATATGATCGTATTGTCCACGCGGGGAGATAAGTCACATGTCAATTATTTGTGGCGAATACGCGGCGCGAGTAATGACTGTCAATGGGGCCGGCGGGCTGCCATCTCCCCTGTGCGGGGATACAGCTATTAGCAGCTCCGAACATACGTGTACTGCAGCGTACTGTACACCGTGTGAACATAGCCTTCTATTTCAGCGCTTCCAAAGAAGCGTGTAAAAACCTCGTCGTGTGTGAACTACAACGAGGTTTTACATAGGAATCAATTAAACGAACTGGGGGCGTTTTGGAAGCTTTTTGGATGAGGTTTCAGGCGAGGACACGCTCCGAAAACCTCATCCAAAACCACGTCAAAATAAGCCGTGTGAACATAGCCTAAGGCAGGGGTGTCAAATTGCCGGCCCTCCAGCTGTTGGGAAACTACAACTCCCATCATGCCCACTGTTATAGATTATACAAATGCATGATGGGAGTTGTAGTTTCCCAACAGCTGGAAGGCCGGCAGTTTGACACATGTGGCCTAAGGGGTCAAATGTCAGTAAGGGGTTAAAATGCTCCACCTGTATCACAGTGTTGGTAAATCTAGCGCAGGTTTAGACTGTTTGCGCTAGACTGACACCTTCTATTTGCTGGCTTACTTTAGGGTGCTTTCACACTGCGTTTTTTTTTTTGGTGCGTTTTTGATGCGTTTTTCAGATGCGTTTCTTGTGCAGAAAGGCACAGTAATTAATCCTGCACAAAAAACACACCAAAAATGCTCTGTGTGAAAGCATCCGGATGCCACTAACTGCAGCAAAATTTTGGCATACATTAAATCACGCCCTTTCTACTAAACCACACCTCTTTCATGATGCCACACCCCTTTGTCGGAGGAGGCGCAGACGTGTCTAGAAACTGACTAAAACGCACAATAAATCTGCTGTAAAGCACGGACGCCATTACTTTTGGGCATTAGAGCTCTGGCGCAATTGCCTCGATAAATGTGCCCCAATGTGTCAGGCTGTGGGAAGTCACACCCCTTTCACCAAGCTCCACCCACTTAAATTTTTTTAATTTTTTTTTTTTTACTAGTGTCGGGCTCGGCATAAAACAGCTAAAAGGTCACACATTTTTGGGCACTTGAGGCACAAACTTTTGAGGCTTTTTGATGCCAGAATACAAGGGAAAATCATTTTATTAATTTCCCCCTAAATGTTTCTATACTAGAGTTCCCCTTTAAACCTCCCTTGTTCTGATCGGGAGTTGCAGTGGCCGTCGCATGGACCAGATATAGTTTCTGAAGAAGAGGACATCATATTCCGCTCTCCCGGGGATCCCTCCTCATATTTCTGCCTGTGGGTCTATTCTGCGCACAGATAACCTCACACACATCACATTCATACCTATTAGCTACCAATTCGGGGTGACCCTGAGAAGATTTGGCCACCAGGAGTAGTAACCGTGTGACCTCTCTGATGATCCACGGGAAGCTTGATAGATAATATAGTGATATTACATATATATATGTGCTGCTGCTGCATTGCATTTAGGATCTTAAAGACCTCTATGGCCTTGTCTATCTATAGAAAGGTCTGGTCACTGACTAAATGCATTCCCCAGGCAACAGGTGGCCAAAGGAATCCCAGAGCTCAGCTACATTCTCCAGTTTGGCTTTTAACGCATGCTGAGACTTGTAGTGCTTGAAAGGCCATACCGTCTACAGTTAGGAAACTTACCTTGCACAGTGCACCTGCAGCCCTGTTCTTGTTTCCTGTAGGAACAACTGACATTAATTTATCATTTTTTAAATTAACCTTTTAAAAGGAACCTGTCAGGTGGTTAAGTCTGCCCTATCTGAGAGCAGGATGTGATAGAGGAGCTGAGCTCTGGGATATATAGGGTTATAGGATAGAGGAGAGGGAAGCTGAGCTCTGTGATATATAGGGATATAGTATAGAGGAGAGAAGCTGAGCTCTGTGATATATAGTGTTATGATAGAGGAGAGAAGCTGAGCTCTGTGATATATAGGGTTATATGATAGAGGAAAGAAACCGAGCTCTGTGATATATAGGGTTATAGGATAGAGGAGAGAAGCTGAGCCCTTTGATATATAGGGTTATATGGTAGAGGAGAGAAGCTGACCTCTGTGATATATAGTGTTAGATAATAGAGGAGAGAAGCTGAGCTCTGTGATATATAGGGTTATATGATAGAGGAGAGGAGCTGATCTCTGTTATAGGGTTATATGATAGAGGAGAGGAGCCGAGCTCTGAGATATATAGGGTTATATGATAGAGGGAGAGAAGCGGAGCTCTGTTATATTTAGTGTTATATGATAGAGAAGCTGAGCTCTGTGATATATAGGGTTATATGATAGAGGAGAGGAGCTGAGCTATGTGATATATAGGGTTATATGATAGAGGAGAGGAGCTGAGCTCTGATATATAGGGTTAGATATTAGAGGAGAGAAGCTGAGCTCTGTGATATATAGGGTTAGATATTAGAGGAGAGAAGCTGAGCTCTGTGATATATAGGGTTATATGATAGAGGAGAAAAGCTGAGCTCTGTGATATATAGGGTTATATGATAGAGGAGAGAAGCTGAGCTCTGTGATATATAGGGTTATATGATAGAGGAGAAAAGCTAAGCTCTGTGATATATAGGGTTATATGATAGAGGAGAGAAGCTGAGCTCTGTGATATATAGGGTTATATGATAGAGGAGAGAAGCTGAGCTCTGTGATATATAGGGTTATATGATAGAGGGAGAGAAGTTGAGCTCTGTGATATATAGGGTATATAGGATAGAGGAGAGAAGCTGAGCTCTTTGATATATAGGGTTATATGGTAGAGGAGAGAAGCTGAGCTCTGTGATATATAGGGTTAGATAATAGAGGAGAGAAGCTGAGCTCTGATATTTAGGGTTATATGATAGAGAAGCTGAGCTCTATGATTTTATAGGGTTATTATGTTTAGAGGAAGGACTGAGCTATGTTATATATAGGGTTATATGATAGAGGAGAGGAGCTGAGCTCTGTGATATATAGGGTTAGATAATAGAGGAGAGAAGCTGAGCTCTGTGATATATAGGGTTATATGATAGAGGAGAGGAGCTGTGCTCTGATATATAGGGTTATATGATAGAAGAGAGGAGCTGAGCTCTGTGATTTTATAGGGTATTGATAGAGGAGAGAAGCTGAGCTCTGTGATATATAGGGTTAAATGATAGAGGAGAGAAGCTGAGGTCTGTGATATATAGGGTTATATGATAGAGGAGAGAAGCTGAGCTCTGTGATATATAGTGTTTTTTTTTTTTATTCAATTGTATTTTATTGAATTTTTCAAAAGAGCAAACCCAAACATAGCATCTGCATAGACATTGAATAAGGCATAATACAAACATAGTCGGTTCTGCCAATACATACATAGGATATATGACAGGAAATCCGAACAATCTTAATCCAATTGAAGTCAAAAGTGTATTATATAACACAACATAGACTAGGGAAACACACGACAAGACACACAAGGGAAAAGTCACCATCCAGTAAATAAGCTAAACCAGCAGTGGGAGAGTGTTGCCTTAATTAGTCAAGTTCAAAAGTCCTGGAGAGTTCTATAGAGCTCCCAAGGTCTCCAAATGGCGTCAAAAGCTTCTAGCTCATCATTTCGTACGGCCGTAAGATATTCCATATCCCTGATTTCCCCAATACGCGAACACAAGGCCTCCTTGGATGGAGATGAGGTCTGCTTCCAGTATTTGGCAATTAAGCATTTAGCCGCCGTCACTATATATAAAAAAAGCCTACCCAAATGCCGTCCCAGGGAGGGGAACGGAACGTTCAGAAGATAAGTCTGAGGGGTAAGGGGGATCCATACCTGAGTGACCTCTAAGGTTAAGGCTTGAACCTTCTTCCAAAAAGGGACCACTAACCTACATCCCCAAAATATATGTGGAACATCCGCTCCCGGTTCCCCACACCTCCAACACACATCCGGGAATGACGAATTCAATCTGTGCAACAAGGAAGGCGTATGATACCAATACATCAGCAATTTAAACTGATTTTCTTTATTCTGTATAGAAATGGATGAGCGGGCTGCTTGCCGCCAAACACTCTGCCAATCCTCCCTGGATAGCGGTGACCCCAAAAAATCCTCCCATTTAGACATATATGGATGTCGTATCAGGGATTCTTGAACTGGGGAAATCAGGATCTGGTATATTGTCGATATCAGCCCTCTTGTTGACGTTCCCAAGCGACAAAGCTGTTCAAAAACAGATGGTTTTGAGACTTTATCAGACCTTAAGACAGAGCGCATATAATGTTTGATCTGCAAGTACGAAAAAAGGCTCGTAGATGGCAGCTCAAACTTAGACTGTAGTTCCGTAAAGGGTCTCAATTCCAGCGTGCGGGGATCAACTACATCTGCAAATCGAAAAAGTTGATTTGCGAACCAAGGCCTCCATCTAGCATCCATCCCCTCCTTCTGAAGTGATGGGTGAAATAGGAAGGATGTCATAGGGGATGCCTCCGAGCACAACGAAAACTTTCTATAACATCTCTGCCATATAGCCCTCGTCAGGGACATAGAGTTCAATAGTGGTTGCTCAATGTCAATTTTGGTAGTGGCCCATAGCAATGAGTTAGGGTGGACAGGAGCTATCCACAGCTTTTCTATCTCCATCCACCTAGTATAAGCGTATAGCGCTGACCAGGGAGGGATAGCTCTTAATTGTGCTGCCCAATAGTATTTAACCACATCCGGGACCGATAGCCCCCCATTCTGTTTTCCCGTTAACAAGATATCTCTGGATATCCTATGCCGACGGCGAGCCCATATAAAATGTATAAAATTCGCTTGTAAGGATCGTAAGGTCGCCATCGGCACAGGAATCGGGAGAGTCTCGAATAGGTACATCAATTTTGGTAAGACTGACATCTTTATGGCTGCAATTCGGCCAAATAGGGACAATGCCAATTTATTCCAGCGGTCCAGGAGGTGTCTAAT
Source organism: Phyllomedusa bahiana (assembly GCA_025379985.1). NCBI lineage: Eukaryota > Metazoa > Chordata > Amphibia > Anura > Hylidae > Phyllomedusa > Phyllomedusa bahiana. The sequence goes on from JAODAL010033483.1 coordinate 39,339, forward strand.
TTCCACTAAAAGCTTCGGAAAATTGTGTTTAAAAAGCGAAGAGTATTCCGGAGTCAGAAAAATCCCCAGATACTTTAGGCTATCTGTCTTCCATCGATAGTTATAGGTTCCTTTAAGTTGGGCAACCCGTGTATCAGAGATGCCTATTGGCAGTGCCTCCGTCTTATTTGTATTAATCTTATAACCCGATAGGAGACTAAAGCGGCCCAAAAGAGAATGCAAATTAGGCAATGAAACCGTCACATTGGTAAGGGTTAACAGAACATCGTCCGCATACAGTGAAATTTTAAATTCTTTCCCTCCGACCACTACCCCCCGCGATGTCTGGGGATAATCTAACCGCTGCTGCCAGAGGCTCAATGGACAGGGCAAACAAGAGGGGAGAAAGAGGGCAACCCTGTCTGGTACCATTGTGAATGAATATTTTTGGGGACATAGCATGAGGCAATCTAATAGTGGCAGACGGATTAGAGTAGATCACCCGGAGTGCGGCAACAAAAGGACCACCGATCCCAAACGCCCGCAAAGTATGAAACATGAACGACCAATTGAGACGGTCAAATGCCTTTTCAGCATCAAGGCTTAAAAGAAGCATTGAGTCCCCTCTTTTATTTACAATGTCGATGAGATCAATGGCCCTTCTGGTGTTATCGCCGCCCTGTCGGCATGGGACAAATCCTACCTGATCCTTATTAACTAGACACGGCAAATGAAGGGAGAGCCTATTGGCCAAGATCTTAGTGAAAATTTTTATATCTGCATTCAATAATGCTATGGGCCTGTAACTACCGCACTCCAGGGGATCCCCACCCGGTTTGGGTATTAGTGTGATATAAGAATGCAATAGGGTTTCTGGAATGGGGGAGCCCTGTAAAAAGGAATTATATAAACCTATCATGTTCGGGAGTAATTGGGATTGAAAAACCTGGTAATATAAGTATGTAAGCCCACCCGGGCCCGGCGTTTTTCCTGAGGGGAGATTCTTAATGGTGTCTTGAATTTCTTCTGCCGTAATAACGGCATTTAAAGAGCCCAAAGCCTCTGCAGATAGCTTTGGAAGCCCACAAGAGTTCAAGAATTCCTCAAGCAAACGGTCACGTTCCACACCCTCCGTGGGTAGGGTGTCCGGGATATTGTAAAGGTTTGTAAAAAAGGAGTGAAAGATATCCGCAATAGTCTGGGGATCATAAATCGGCACTCCTCTATTATTCCGCAGAACATGTGGAGTGAGACGCTCTGCTTCATCCCGTAACATCCTAGCCAGGAGCGTGTGCGCCTTATTGGCCCTTTCATAATATTTATGCTTTGTAAACACCAACAGTTTTTCTGCCCTATGCAAGGCCAGGCTCTTTAACCCCTTAAGGACCCAGCCTGTTTTGGCCTTCCTGACAGCCCTATTTTTGAAATCTGACATGTGTCCCTTTATGTGAGAATAACTTTTTGATACTTTTACCTATTCATGTGATTCAGAGATTGTTTTCTCGTGACACATTGTGCTTTAAGTTAGTAAGAAATTTTTATCCATACAATCCTTGTTTGTTTGTGAAAAAATATCAAAATTTCATGAAAATTTTGAAAAATTTGCGATTTTGAAAGTTGCAAAATTTCTGTGTGCAAGACAGATAATTATTCCCCACAAAATAGTTTATAACTAGCATCTACCATATGTCCACTATAGTTTGGCATCATTTTTTAAATGTCTTTTTTTTTTATGACATTAGGGGGGCTTAGAAATTTATTAGTAATTTCTCACATTTTCAAGAAAATTTGCAATATACATTTTTTTAGGGACCACTCCAGTTCTGACGTGGCTTTGAGGGGCCTGTATGTGTAGATACCCCATAAGTGACACCATCTGAGAAACTAGAAACCCCCTAACGTACTTACAACAGTGTTTAGGAAGTTTGTTAACACTTCAGATATTTCACAGAAATTAAAGCAAAGTGGAGGTGAAATTTCAAAATTTCACTTTTTTTGCAGATATTTATCCATTATTCACTGGAATACGGTAAATGTGACTAGGTAAATGCAACTTAATATCAATTCCCCTAGGTCTGCCGTTTTTAGAGATATCCCATATGTGGTCCTAGTGCATTATTTGCCTCACCCATAAGCCCCAGAATAGGAGGAGCACCTACCGGACTCTGGGGTCTCATTTTCGATACGATTTTTATTTAGGCGCCATTACAGGTTTGGGGACACCCTAAGGTGCTAAAACTTAATAAACACCCCTAAATAGACCGCATTTTGGAAACTACACCCCTTAATGAATATATCCAGGGGTGCATTGAGTATATAGACCCCACAGGTGATTCACAATTTTTTTTTTTAGCATAAGGCTGTGAAAATTAAAAAAAAAATGTTTTTCAATAATCTGCAATTTTAGCTTAAAATGTTTCATATATACAAGGAATCCTGGAAAAAAGAACCCTAAAACTTTGTTAAGCAATTTCTTCCAAGTTCGGCAATACCCTACATTGTGGGTGTAAACTGCTGTTTGGGCGCATGGCAGGGCGTATAAGGGAGGGAGCGCTATTTGGCTTTTCCGGGAAAGAGATTTTGGTGGGGAATGTTGCATTTACAAAGCCCCAAAGTACGCCAGAAAGGTTGAACGTCGAAGTCGCCCCATTTGGGATTCACAACCCATCAGGGATCTCATCTAGGGGTGTACTGTGCAATTTGGATGCAAAGGTGTTCCATAGTTTTTTTATTGCATTGGCATGAAAATGGGGGGAAAACGCAGTTTCGGTCATTGTTTCTTGAGTTTTCAATTTTACAGCATTCGCCGTGAGTGTAAATGATGCTGATAACTTTACTATGGAGGTGGTGCAATTACAATGATATCGCTTTTATCATATTTTTTTCTGTTTTTATTTATTTTACAAGTAGAATAAGTTATAAAAAATTGCGTTTTTTATGTTGTCTATATGAAGATTACTTTTTTTTTTTGCGTGTGCAGAGACTGTGTAGCGGCTGTTTATTGCGGGATGCGTTGAAGTTTTTATTGGTACATTAAGGGGTGCATATGTGATATGTTTTTTGAGATGTTTGAACATAATACAGCACTCCTTGGTAGAGTTTTAATTTTTTATTTTAATTTTTTATAGCGGTCACTGTAGGTATTTATGACAATGGTCCGCATTAACCAGGGGATACGATTAAACGTCCCACTCTTATATTTTTTATGTTTTACTGCTTTTTATAAATAAAAAACTTTTATTCACCAGGAACTGTTTTGCATGCCATCTGGTTGTGAGCCATAACTTTTCATATTGTTTCTGTGATTGGGAGCTGTGTAGGGACGATTTATAGGCAGCTAATAAGCACAGCGGGATACACAAATAGGGTATCTTTATTAATTTTGATCTTTTTTTGGGCGATTGGCGTTTGTAAAGGGGAAAGGGCGGTGTACGTATTTTTTATTTTATTTTTCGTGCTTGTGTTTTATTGTTGTTCACATTTTTTTACTTTTTTTCCACATTTTTATTTTAGTATTCCCCATAGGGGATTTGATTGACAGATATTTCGATCTCTAATTCAATAGGAATAATGGCATAGCTTGTTGCAAAGACTGGTTCCTATGACAACTGTCCGTCACCATGCCGGGACATGCCCAAGGGCACGGCGGGCATCGTGACATCACAGAAAACCCCGGGAAAGGAAATTCTCTGCCCTCCGTGGTGTCTGTAGGGAGGCAGGAGCTGAAACGGATCGCCCGATCTCCTCTGCGTCTCTCTTAGTTATTGGACCGATCGCCCGCGATAATTAAAGGGGGTTAACCCCCCCCCCCGGAGCGATCCGGGTCGGGGCCGAAGCTGCGGGATGTCAGCTGTAATATACAGCTGACACCCCGCGCCGATCGCGCGAATCTGCCTTAGATTTTTGCGCGATCCTCGGGACCTATCCATACGTCCAGGTGCGTGAACCCCCAAACCACCTGGATGTATGGATACGGCCAAGGTCGTGAAGGGGTTAATTTAGCTCTCAGAGACACTATTTTCCTGAGTATGTTTTTACTGGGATGTAAAGCCAATCTATCCTCCATCCGCCTAAGTTCTGCTGAGTATTCCTTCCATCTTGCCTGCCCATCCCTTTTCAACCGGGTACCCAAGGCTATGCATTGTCCCCTGAACACGGCTTTATGGTCCTTCCATAGAACCGCTGGTGAGGAGACTGAGCCTGTATTAACCTTGAAATAATCCACAAGATGTTTTCTCAGTTCCTCTCTATATAACGGGTTCTTTAGTAGAGACTCATTAAGTCTCCAATGACATACCCTAGTCGCTGAGTCCGAGGTCTTGAGAGACAGGTTGACTGGGGCGTGATCCGACCATGTTATAGTACCAATATCCGCAGATTCCATCATTCTGAGGGCTAAAATGTTGCCAAAAAAATAATCAAGTCTGGAATGAGACGTTGGGTTAGAAAAAAAGTATAAGCCCCTCTGTAGGGTGCGAAAACCCTCCAGGGGATCAAAACAGTTGGAATCTGCGAATAAGCTGTCGGAACCCCTTCGATTGGCTAAAATTGATTCGTGGTACGGGGCGGGCAATCCACCGACAATTTGTCATATAGTTCTGAAAAGATTAAATTAAAATCACCCCCTACAAGCACAGCGGAAGGAGGGAAGCGTCAAAGCCTGCCTAACAGACGTTTTAAAAAAGTTAGTTGTCCGACATTAGGGGCATAAACATTACACAACAAAGATAGGAGACCCTCCCAATGGTTTCCCTCCAGAACCAAACGGCCGCCGGATCCGCAAAGGAATTTGTTATCAAGATAGGGCATTTCTGGAGAGTAAAATAGCCACCCCTATCTTTTTTTTGTCCTGTGATGCCATATAACTAGTTGGATACAGTTGCTTAAGGAAGTTAAAATTTCCTGTCCTATTAACCCCTTAACGACCTTGGGCGTATGAGTACGTCCCAGGGCCGCTAAGGGGCTTTGCAGGGGGATCGTCCCCCGTGACCCCCCCGCACAGCCGCCGGGTGTTAGCGCAAATCGCCGCTAACACCGGCAGTAACCAGCGCCGGGGGGTGGCTCCGCCCGCCGGCGCTGTTTTTACCCATCAGGCGCCGCGGCAAAGATGGCCGCGGCGTCTGAATTAACGCCCATCGTGGCCGCGCACCGATCGGTGCGGTGATCGGCAAAGTGCAGCTATGCTGCGCCGATCCGATCACCGGCATTTTGGGGGTGGGGAGCCTTGGGAAGGCTCCCGTCACTTACCTGGCCGGTTTGCCCACTTCCGTCCGCAGACAGGAATGGGGAAAACCCCCATCTTTGTACACCCTAATGCATTGCCTATCAATGCATTAGGTTGTATTAACAATCGCGACCCCACTAGTGGTCAAGTACCACAGGTGGCCTCAATGTTACAGTAAAAAAATAAATAAATAAAGTTTAAAGTACAAAAAAAAAAAGTATTAAAAGTTCAAATCACCCCACTTTCCCCATTTTACAAATAAAATCATTAAAATAATAAAAAAGTACCATATTTGGTACCCGCGGCGTCCGAAAAAGTCCGATCTATAAAAATATAACAAACATTTATCCCGTACGCTGACACCGTCGAAGAAAAAAAATTCCAACGCCAAAATTGCGTTTTTTTTGGGCTTTTACGTCACTCAAAAAATGGAATAAAAAATGATCAAAAAAGTCGCATGCATTCCAAACTGCTAGCGAAAAAAGTACACTTCAGCCCGCAAAAAATGCCCCCTCAAATGATGTCCGTAGGGGTTAGTACAAAAAAGTTATTGGTTGCACAAAATGGCGCGTGCCAAATTTCAAAAATAGAAAAATGTTTGGAATTTTTTACGGTAAACCCAAAAAAAACGAAACCCTACATGTTTTGGGATTGCCGGATGCATAACAACCTGTAGAATACAGAAAACGCATTATATTTACCGAAGATTGAATGCCGTAAAAGCAAAACCCCCGCAAACATGGCGAAAATAAAAAAAATTTCACAATTTGTCCCACTTAAAAAATTTTTGCGGTTTCCCAGTATATTCTATAGTATAGTGAATAACACCATTAAAAGTACATCTTGTCCCGCAAAATAAAGCCCCTGTGTCTATTGTGGGAAAAAAAAAAGAAGTTATGGCTTTTAGAAGGCAGGGGGGAAAAACGAACTTCCCCCCAAAAAAAAAAAACCCGGGTCCTTAAGGGGTT
>JAODAL010033484.1:0-45508 GCA_025379985.1 Phyllomedusa bahiana
TGATTGGTAAAATTGGCAAAAGAAATGTGCTGAAAAAATTTAAGCTTTGTAGCTTTTAAACGGGGGGTATTTTACGGAACACAACAACAGAAAAACTCGTAATTAACCTTCGGATATGAATTATGCTACAGGCAAAATTTTTTCTTTGGTGGTGAAAAAAAACGTTTCTTTTACTGAATACAGCTGCAGAAAAAAACTTAGTTAACCCTTGGATGTAATTTGCGCAAAAGAAATGTGCTGCAACAATTACCAGCTTTGTAGCGTGTTAAAACGGTGTGTATTTTACGGAACACAACAACAGAAAAAACTCGTAATTAACCTTCGGATATGAATTATGCTACAGACAAAATTTCTTCTTTGGCGGTGAAAAAGAACGTTTCTTTTAGTGACCACAACAGCAGAACAACGCTTAATTAACCCCTGGATCTAAATTGTGCAAAATAAATGAGCAACCAAAAATGAAGTGGTATTTGGATTGTAAAAACGCTGTTTCTTTAACTGAATACAACAGCAACAGGCTTAGATAACCCTTGGATATTTAATGTGCTCAAGAACTGAGCAAGATAGCATTAAAATGTATATGCAGCTGAATTGGACACAGACTGGTCTTCAGTTCCAATACCACACAAAATCAGAAATAGAACGTAAGAGAAGCAGTCTATGAGACAAGCTATGACACCCCCCCAAAAATCACTGTATAAAAGTGAGTTCTTTAGTATGAGATATCATAAGCAGCAGCGGCAGCACCTTCCCTACACTGCACAGTGAGAGGAGTGTGAGCTGCCAGCGTCGCGCCCGGACTTATATAGTGTGATGACGTCACAGAATCCCGCCGGTCTCTGATTGGCTTCATCTCTGCACATGTCATGTAGGCTACGCTTTTCTTCCTCCCAGACTTCTTTGCCCCACGTAACGCCATGTGCTCGCAGCCATTTTATCAATCAAAAAAACGCTTCGTTCCCGCGAATCACCCCAAATTTCTACTTCGTTCAGAATAGAAGTTTTCATGAAATTCTAAATGAATTCCACTTCGTCAGAATCAATTCGCCTATCTCTAGTGGAAAGCCTACTTCAGCCCCTAGTGGAAAATATCCCAGGTTTCATCAAAGACTCGAAACATGTCCTGCTGTCTCTAAAAAATGTAAAATGGCAGCAGGGCTTCACTTGGATCTCTGCGGATGTTGTGTCACTCTGCACATGTATACCACACGATTATAGCCTTCTGGCTATCGTGTGGTTTTTGGACATGTATAGTAGCTATTCTGAGACTTTAAAAACATTTGTAATTCAAGCAATATTTTTTCTGTTAAAACATAACTATTTTATGTTTGACTCAAAATTTGTCTTGCAGATTACGGGTGCAGCAATGGGGGCGACATTTTTCACCCCCCTGGCCATTATATATATGGCATGGTAGGAGCACCTCTATATATTTAACTCGTAAAATCCATTTTTTTTTCAAATAGCATGGTATGGTCGCTTCATTGACGACCTTATCATAATTTGGAAGGGAAATGAAGCGGCCATACCATCCTTTATATCTTATTTGAATTCCAATTTTTTTGTCCCTTAAATTTACATCTTTAACTCATGCATATCGAATTACTTTTTTGGATTTGATCCTTATTGGTGATGCAGCTTCCCAGATTATCCATAGTGAATCACACAGGAAGAATACAACGGGCAATGCAATATTGCATGTTCATTCATGCCACCCAATTCACACTATAAAGGCAATTTCTATAGGCGAACAAATTCGCCGTAAAAGAAATAACTCTCAAAACTCCTCTTACCTAACAAATGTACAAGCGCGTCAGTTGCGTCTTAAACAGCGCAAATATCCTGAATGGATGCTTGTAGCAGCAAATAATAAAGTTGACAAAACATCTCAAGATACTTTATTTCAAAACCGCACTAAAAAGATAGTGGATTCTAGCAAGTCACAAATGGTCTTTTCAACTACATATTCACAAGAATATAGACAGGTGTCTAACATTATACAAAAACATTTGCCAATATTGCTCAACGACCCTGATTACTATGATGTTTTAAAAACTGGTCTAAGGCTATGTCTACACCGCAGAGGACAAAAAACGACCTGAAAACGAATTACTAAAAACGTTCATGAAACTGAGTTTTCTGTCCACTGCCTGCCAAAAGCAGCTGAAAAAACGTCCGTTTTTTGGAGCGTTTTTCGTTTTTTGGAGCGCTTTTAGAAGCGTTTTTTGGAGCGTCTTTGCTCTGCTTTTTAATGTATGAGCAAATTAAGACATTGGATGTAAACTACACCCTACAGGTGGAGTTAACATGTTAAGTAGTCACTTCCTTTAGATCACTATAGCCATTGTGAGCACATTGTCCTTTGTGTGCTGCTGCTTGCTACTACTTTACTAAATTTTGCCCCAGATTCTTGCACCAAAATCCACAAAAACCCACATTATCTTTGCATACAGCAAAATAACTTTATTAGCATCAAAATCTGTAAAGAAAAGGATTTTAGCGCCAAAATCACAAAAGACGCATTATTGCGCCAAATTCCGTAAAAATAAATATTTTTAGTGTCAGAAGCGAGATCACTTTATTAGCGCCAACATTTTTAAAGATATTGATCTTAGCGCCCAAATCCGTACAAAAATGGATTCTGGCGCCAAAATCCATAAAAAAAACTTTTTTTTGGTGTCAAAAGCTAGATCACTTTATTAGCGCCATAATCTGTAAAAAAAAAATTATTTTAGTGCCAAAAAATGTAAAAAAAACGGATTCTTGCGCCAAAATCCGTAAAAAAAACTTATTTTTGACATCAGAAGCGAGATAACGTTATTAGCGCCAAAATCTGTAAAGATACGAATTTTAGCCCCAAAAGCCATAAAAAACAAATTCTGGTGCCGAAATTTGTAAAAAAAAATATTTTAGTGCCAAAAAACGTAAAAATACGGATTCTGGCGCCAAAATCCGTAAAAAATGTATTTATTTGCGTCAAAAGCTAGATCACTTTATTAGTGCCAAAATCTGTAAAGATACGGATTTTAGCCCCAAAATCCATCAAAAAACTGATTCTGGTGCCGAAATCTGTAAAAAAAAAACGTATTTTTTGGCGTCAGAAGCGAGATCACTTTATTAGCGCCAACATCTGTAAAAAAAAAAAAAATAAAATTTATTTTAGTGCCAAAAAACGTATAAAAACGGATTATTGTGCCAAAATCCGTAAAAAAAAAACGTATTTTTGACATCAGAAGCGAGATAAGTTATTAGCGCCAAAATCTGTAAAAAAAATAATTTTAGTGCCAAAAATCTTAAAAAAACTGATTCTTGCACCTAAATCCGTAAAAAACGTATTTCTGGCGTCAGAAGCGAGATAACTTTATTAGCGCCAAAATATATTAAGGAAAGGATTTTAGCACCAATATCCATAAAAAAACGGTTCTTGCGCCAAAATCCGTAAAAAACGTATTTTCAGCGTCAGTAGCGAGGTAACTTTTTTAGCGCCAAAATATATTTAGAAAAGGATTTTAGCATCAAAATCTGTAAAAAAAAAAATGGATTCTGAGGCCAAAATCTGTAAAAAACGTATTTTTAGCGAAAAAAATATGAATTGCGCAAAAATCGTTAGCGACCAAAGCATGATCATTTTATTACAAAAGTTACAGACAAGGACACATCAGACACTTGTATGCAGATTTGATAAGATATAACCTTTATTAACACCCACTATAGGTGGGACTTGGTCTCCTGGGAGGGTTTTCATTGAAAAATCGCGGCAAAAAACGCCGCGAAAACGCGCCGAAAAAACGCGCCAACAGAAGTCCGCCACTGTACATAGACTCCTGTAGTAAATTTTCTGCCCTGCTCTGGCGTTTTTTACAGCATGTTGCAAAATACGACCAGTAAAAAAAACGAGCAGAAAAAAGAAGCTCCGTGTAGACAGCAGGACGTTTTTACATTAGAGTCTATGGGAGATGATTACAGTCGTTTTTCCAGCGTTTTAGAAAATAAAAAATGCTGAAAAAACTGTCGTTTTTCTGTGCAGTGTAGACATAGCCTAAAATGTGTTTCAAGAAAAAGCTTAACCCTCAGAAATATGCTTTCCCCTTCTCTATTACCCTCAATCAAACCCAAACCGACATGGTTAAATGTAAGAGGATGCTTTCGCTGTTCCCATACAAGATGTATTTGTTGCACTTATATAAGAGTAACATCGGAGTTACATCGTACGCCACTAATCAAAAATATAATATAAAAGCATATATTAACTGTAACTCCACATATATTGTGTACCTAATATCTTGTGAACAGTGTAGGAAACAATATGTTGGTTCTACATCATGCCCCTTGAAAGTCAGAATACGCAGACACATGTCAGATGTTAGATCCACTGACTTTCATAAGATGTCTGCGGTGTTGGCACATTGTGTCCAATTTGATAACGGCAACACTGATATGTTGTCAGCTGTTGGGCTGGAGAAGGTTACACCACCTAGGAGAGGAGGGGATCATTTCCGGAAGCTTCGCACACGCAAGGCTTTCTGGATCTTCCTCCTCAAAACGTATCAACCTTTGGGGCTTAATAAGAGGACAGATCTAGTATTGCACTACTAAAAGGTATGAATTAACTTATAATAACTTATATTAACATCATTTGATTTACAGCTGTGTTCGTTTTAAAGTGTCTAGGATCACATGTTTTTAAGTATGTTTGTGATTAGTCTATTTGTATCTATATAAAGGTGTGTTTATATGTTTAACGCCATGCCATGAGGAAGGGCCCGTGAGGCCTGAAACGCGTTGACGGTTTAAATGTCTTGTGGATCTTGAAATATGTGCCATATAAGCTAATAAAGAAAGGACTTTGGCTTTTAAAACGCTGGAAATCTTCTTACTTCATTTATCCACTTTTCAAACTTGGAGCAGAACGAGGGGATCTGTGAGTAGGTGAAATGCACTTGCCATAATAGAAATTCTAACAGTCCATTCAGTAGGACTATCAGCTGTGTATCCACCTGACTTCTGAACAACACAACTCCCATTTATAAGGCAAGAAATCCCACTTATTAAACCTGACAGGGCACACTTGTGAAGTGCAAACCATTTCAGGTGACTACCTCTTGAAGCTCATCAAGAGAATGCCAAGAGTGTGAAAAGCAGTAATCAAAGCAAAAGGTGGCAACTTTGAAGAACCGAGAATATAAGACATATTTTCAGCTGTTTCACAATTTTTTGTTAAGTATATAATTCCACATGTGTTAATTCATAGTTTTGATGCCTTCAGTGTGAATCTACAATTTTTATAGTCATGAAAATACAGAAAACTGTTGGAATGAGAAGGTGTGTCCAAACTTTTGGTCTGTACTGTATATATACAGTATACATATCTATGCTCATGTTACAGTGCTTCAACAGGGAACTTTGAAGCTGAGGCATGTGGAGCGCCCCACCACAAAGATTTGCATGACAATGCCCTCTTTGTATCAAGCCAAACCCCTTCACAGGAGGGCACGCCCACTAAAACTAACTGTGTAACGGCTCTAGAAGAAACTTATTTAGGGTTTTGGCATCACCCAGCTTTCCTGGACATTGGATAGCCTATTGAGCCTCCAAGAGAGCTGGGAGACACTGCCAAACTGTGCCTGAACTTTACAGTGGTAACTACCAGTGTACACAGGCTCTACAGAATGTATATTGCATCCAGACAATAACCTCATGGTGGTAGATGCCAGTGTATTCAGGCTCTGCAGACTGTATATTACCTCCATACAATAACCTTATAGTGGCAGTCCTAGTGTACACAGGAGCTCTGCAGACTGTACATTACTGCGATATAGTAACCATATAGTGGTAGCTACCAGTGTACACAGTCTCTGCAGACTGTATCTTACCACCATACCGTGACCATAAAGTGGTAGATACCAGTGTACACAGGCTTTGCAGACTATTTATTTCCACCATTCAGTGACCATATAGAGGTAGCTACCAGTGTACACAGGCTCTGCAAACGTTTAAGTGATTACAGTGCAGTTACATCTAGGGACTCACCAAAGACTCCATCTCATCCAGGCCACCACCAACTTCTCCCTCCTGTCCAAAACACCATGATGACTTGTCCCCACCATGACTCATCCCTGCAAAATTTACAACACAAACATCTTAGAATTCTATTTTTTTCAGCACTTCCCTACCTGTGGCCACCTCTATACAATCTCCATATAAGGTTATAGGTGGGAAGGTTATGGGGTTATAGGAGGAGGGAAGTGATAGATGAAGGTGAGGGAACTATGGGGTAATATGTGGAAAGATAATAAGACGATAGGAGATGGTGGGGGGTGATAGGTGGGGCTTGTATTTTGTGTTGGCACCAGGATACATAATACAATGGTGGGGAGGGGCTGGGAGAGAGGAGTATCCTGTACCCCAGCTGCAGGCATGATCTTTAAGGGATGCAGTAGCTGGTGTTTAGTACTGTCATTTTATTTTAATGTTCTTATATTTATACAGGTTTCCCCTTTGGACTATGTCAGACTCATTGTATTATGTCAGACCAACGATGGATTTATTTCTTTGATAAAATGGTGAAAGAGGTGTTTATTTAAATGAAAGTTTTTTTTTTGCAATTTTTTTTTTTTCCCATTTAATTCCAGAATTAGTTAGTAATGGTGGTATCTGACAGACGCCTCTTCATTACTATCACCCAGGCTTGGTGTCAACCAGCAGTAGTTTTTTTCATCCCAAGGCTGACACTAACCCTGTGTCAATATTTCACCAGTACCCAAAGCATCACGGATTGATGCAGGGGCATTTCTAGGGTCCTAAAACATCTGGGGCCCAGGCCTTCTGTGTTAAGTTTTGCTCAGTTGAGCTGGGTTCACATGGCATTTTCCACGCCACATTGTGAACTGCGGATGTATTTTTACAGAGAAAAAACTTCTGTTCCTGTCAATAATTTTCCTCATATTCCACAAAGAATCTGTCCATCACCTCAGCAGTCACTGTACAATGAAAATCAGCCCTGACAAATTAGCTTTTTCGCTCACCTCCATATGACAGTGCAATACCTTATAAATAAATCACCAAAAAATACAACTGGAGCAAGTATACCAGACGAATGATTGTGACTAAAAAAAAAAAACCTGCAAAACCAAGACCCGAAACTATTACTACTTTAAGATAAAATAAAGCTGACAGACCATTACCAAACGCACATCATCACATGTGACATCAGTTGTACACAGGCTCTGAAGACGTATATTACCACCATACAGAGACAATATAGTGGAAGATACTAGTTGTATGTAGGCTCTGCAGAAATATAAGTGATTACACTGAAGTTCCATTTAGTGATTCACAGGAGATGTCTTTTCTGATCGGAGGCATTCACTTTCCCTTTTCTTCTCCATCCAGCCCAGACCGCCATGATGACGTCTCCTTGCCACGACTCCTCTTTGCAAAATTTACCACACAAACATTTTAGAATCCTCACTTTTCCAGCACCTTCATACGTACAGACCTACTGGGGAGTTTATATAGCTCCCTTCCTAATGGGGGTTTATAAAGGAAAGCATGGTGAACCCCTATCCCCACAGCAACTGGCTTTTCTATGATAGAAAATCCAGGTGCCTGCATTGGGAGATGGGGAGTTCCTTTATAGGGCTCTATTAGGTAGGTTTATAAGCAGGTGATATGGCCACCAGTATATAGCTAGGCAGGTAACATGGGCCCCCGGTATATAGCTAGGCAGGTAATATGGCCCCCAGTAAACATATTATTAGGTAATATGCCACCAGGATACATATAATTAGGTAATATGCCGACAGGATACATATAATTATTTAATATACCCCAGGATACACATAATTAGGTAATATGCCCCCAGGATATATATAATTATTTAATATGCCCTCAGGAAATATATAATTAGGTAATATGCCCCCAGGATAGGTATGATTATTTAATATGCCGCCAGGATAGGTATAAGTATTTAATATCCCCCCAGGATAGGTATAATTATTTAATATGCCCCCAGGATAGGTATAATTATTTAATATGCCCCCAGGATACATATAATTATTTAATATGCCCCCAGGATAGGTAAAATTATTTAATGTGCCCCCAGGATAGGTATAATTGTTTAATGTCCCCGCAGGATAGGTATAATTATTTAATATGCCTCCAGGATAGGTATAATTATTTAATATGCCCCCAGGATACATATAATTAGGTAATATGCCCCCAGGATGGGTATAATCATTTAATATACCTTCAGGTATAGGATAGGTTTAAGTATTTAATATGCCCCCAGGATAGTTATAATTTTTTTATACACCCCCAGGATAGGTATAGGTATTTAATGTGTCCCCAGGATAGGTATAATTATTTAGTATGCCCCCAGGATAGGTATAAGTATTTAATGTACCCCAGGATAGGTATAAGTATTTAATATACCCCCAGGATACGTATAAGTATTTAATGTGCCCCCAGGATAGGTTTAAGTATTTAATATGCCCCCAGGATAGGTATAAGTATTTAATGTGCCCCCAGGAATCATATTATTAGGTAACATGGCTAATTAAAAATAAAAAACACCAGTGCTCACCTTTCCGCACCCTCTGTAAGCTCCCGCCCCGCTCCGTCTTCTTCCCAACACAGGCGGCATGACGTCATCACGCCACGCAGGTAGCATGATGAAGTACTCACGCTGCCTGTGCTGGGCACTCTGGTGGGTCGCAGGCCTGTGTGTTACTCATCAGACTTCTCAGCGGAGCAAGGAGCACTTGCTCTCTGCTCCGCTGAAGCCCTCAGCTGTATGTGCGTCCAACAGACACATATACAACTGAAGAGACTGTCGGCGCTCCAGGCCCAAGGCAGCGACCTGGAGCCTGGCAAGGCTCAGGGCACAAGCAGTTTTATCCGGGGCTTGTGCCCCGGATAAAACTACCTAGCGACACCCCTGGATACTAGTAAGAGCCGGGTAACCATCAGAAGTGGAACCTCTAAAGTGATGGTCCACTTTTGGGGCGACTGGGGATCCCTCCATTTTTGATGACCAGTCAAGGTACAACCGACAGCTGCAGCCTGATACTATCAGAATGGGAAGGTCCATCAATGCTGGTCCCTTCCTATTCTTAAAATACCAGCCTGCAGCCGCCCCGGAAGCAGACCATCACATTTGTGGGTCTGTCTCTGATGGTTACCGGCTCTTCCCAGCACCCATGGTACTTACAAAAACCACTGCAGACTGATCCCAAGCCTGAGCGGTAGTATCACTATCACTGAAATAAATGGAGTAAAAAAATGGACACAAAACGCATAAAAAATACTTTTATTTAAATAAACACTCCTCGACACCAGCCATCTTTAATCGATCTAGGCTGATAATAAATAAATTGATCTAATGGGAACCTGTAAATAAACAGAAACATTTCACGAATACACATACATAGGCTGCATAACCTATCCAACACCCAGGAAAGCTGGGTGGAGGATGGTGGTCACTCAGCTTTCGGGAACACTGGATATTTTATCCTGTGTTCAGGAAAGCTGGGTGATTCCGTAACATACCACTTGTGGCATCCAGTTTTCCTGTCATAGGAAAGATGGATGCCAATTGTGGGGGATTAGGGAATCACCTAGCTTTTCTGGGTGCTTGATAGTCTATCCAGCATCCAGGAGAGTTGGATGATGTCTCATCCCATACAGATGACACACAGTTTTCCTATCTTAGAAAAGCTGAATGGGCATCAACCCAGCTTTTCTAAGATAGGACAATTGAGTGCCCATTACTTCATCACTCCCTCTACCTCTCACTCTCTACTTTCTCACCCCCACTCTGATCCCCCTCTCACCTCCTAATCTACAACCTTCCCTTACCCTCTACTCTAAAGAGAAAAAACTCTCCCACCCCACTTTAACTCCCCTCTAAATCACCTTTTGCCCACACCACTCTAGCCCCACTTACCCCACTCAACCCCCTCCCTCACTCCAAATGCACCTTACCTTACTCTAATCCCCTTAACTCCACTCTAACTCACTCCCACACTCTTACCCCCTCACTCTCTCCACCATCCCACACTCCCCCACTCTAATCTCCATCCCACACCCCCCCCACTACCCCCACTCTAATACCCATCCCACACTTCCCACAATCTAATCCACCTTACTTCCCGCAGTCTGGTCTCCGTCACTCTTTCCTCCCTCTCTAACAGCCCTCGCAGATTCCTGTCTAATCCCCCTCACACTCTACCCCCACTCTAATACCCACACACTCCCTCCACTCAAATCCCCCACTCTAATCCCCCTCCCACACTCTAATCCCCTACCACACTCTCCCCCACTCTAATCCCCCCACACTCCTCCCACTCTAATCCCCCCACACTCTCTTCAAACCTTTTGTGCATTTAATTTTTTTTTTTTTTTGCAGATGTCCCTTTAACTTATCTATGAGCTCCAGTTACAGGTACAGTACAGCATAAAGCACTAACTGCAGAGCTGATCTGGATGACAGCTGGCTCTCCACTCCTGCAGCTTTATATTTAAAATTTTTATTAAAAATTTTTATACAGCCTTACAACATTTCTAAAATTTGACAACGACAGCCAAAATGAACAGATGTTGAAAATAAAGGGAAGGACGCAGCCTTCAAACATGTTTCTCCAATAATAACAATGACAAAAACAGACCAATATGGATCCCACTTTCATTGTGTACATACTGCAGCCTGGGCTCGCAAATCCTGGACAGGACTGTTAGACCCCTAGATAAGGAGAAAAGAGAGCGTACAAGCGGGAAGCGCTAAGTACAAGCATTGAAGGATTATTTAGGCTGTTATAACCAAAAAACCCATAAAGAGAACACAACCAAACAGAAAAAAGAAGAGGGGGCGTGGCCTAAGCAGGAGATGTGATCAGATGTGGGAAAGGACTTCTCTAAGGACAGCAAGATCCTTGCAGAAATCACCCACAGCTCCTTCCTAGAGGTCAAGGAGTCACCGGATTCAAGCCCGGCTCATTTGGGAAGTTTAAAGCACCAGCTACGTGGTGGTGAGTTTAACACCCGGAGCAGGCGCCATATTGTCCCTCACTACCCGTGCAGCACAGATGGCCCGACCGCACTATTGAAGAAGACTCTTACCTGAAATCCTCTCTTCTGCCTGCCGCGGCTGTCTGGCTTGGCTCTGCAGCTCCGGTCAGGGTTAATTATTGTTCCCCTTCTATGAGCACAATTACTTGATCATTTATACTCTGTTGGGAAGCCCCACATGGTAATTCGAGTGTGTGATATAGTTTAAAACACTTCTTAGGCCCCATTAATCCTTTGAAACATTGCATCACTGATGCCCCGATTAAAAGCTTTTTTCCGGATGTTTCTATGATGCACGATGCGCTGGGTTTTTATGCTTGCTATCCCCAGTTATTAGCTGTATGCCGTGATTCTTTTCCTTGCCGGTTTGTGACCCACTTTACCGGTGCGGGGGAGTTTTGCCAGTCCGCGGGGTGCGCAGTCCGTTCTCTAGGACGCTGGAACAGTTTTTTGGTTGTGTGTGTCCGGTTGAGTGAGTAAAATTTTGTTTAATCAAGCGTCAATTGTTTCACCGGGGTCATTTCCTTGTTTTAAATCATTTTGTTTTCGTTAAAAAAGATCTTGAAAACTATTTTGTATATGGGGATTGACACTTTATAACATTTGATTTGAGATTTGCTTGTATTTCCCAAAATTGTTTTTTATGTACACCCGTATTGTATATGATTGATTTTTAAAAATCACTGTGATTTTTTTACTTGTTTAATTGTTGATGTCACTTCCTTTATTTTCTCATTTTCATTCCCTGTTGATCAGTTTTAAAAAAGGCTCGTTAGGGCCGAAACTTTCGTTTCTTTGGGTACTTAAATCCTTATTTTTTGAAGTGCTGCCTCCGCTTTTTTTATTTTTCACTGATTAAAAGCCCGGCTCTTTTGGGGAAAGTTTAAAGCACCACACGTGGTGGTGAGTTTAACCCCCGGGGAGCAGGCGCCAATTTCCCTCCTACCGTGCAGCACGAGGCCCGACCGCACTATTGAAGAAGACTCTTACCTGAAATCCTCTCTTCTGCCTGCCGCGGCTGTCTGGCTTGGCTCTGCAGCTCCGGTCAGCTGTGAAAGAGATCGCGGCTAAGTGAGGTGTCGCTCCTAAGCAGCCCCGGCGCCGGAAATCCCTGAACGCTGAATCACCTGTCGGGCTCCTACTCTGCTGGCTCCGCAGTCCCCGCAGGCAGGCACCGCACTAGAGGACAGCTGCACGCTCTCCTCTCAGAAGAAGCTAGTACTACGTGATAAGGCACAATTCCTCTCGGCTCACACAGCTGGTGGAGGGAAGTCACATATATTCCCCCTTTTTGTTGTCACACTCATTGGCGGGAAAGGCCGCCATTTTATCCCTACAGTCAGCGGCACAGCCAGAGTGCAGAGTTCCCTGTAAGCCTATGTTCTCCATTGGCCTATAGTGCAAACACTGCCCCTGCTCCAGCACCTCTGTGGACTGAGACTGAAGTAGCTTTTGGTGTCGCTGTGATAAAATCTCACAGCCCACAGCCCGGGACTGTAGACACTGAACCATCCGGTCTGCCGCTCCCCTGTTACCCTTACACCTGGACACCATACTGTCACCAAACCCTCTAACCTCATCTGTACAACCGGACACATGTGAAAAAAACACTGTTTTGCTTCAGTTAATGCTAAACAGAAACCTCCAGTCACACTGTCTGATATATCAGCACCCCTACCCTGTGCAAAACTGCTGCTGATTTCATAAGAGCTGCTATCACGCAATACGCACAGCCCTTGCTGCCTGGAATTCAGCTCAGCAACACCACACTATTTGCTCCGCTAAATACCCGATACCTCTAGCGACCTCCTTCCTTCTTAATCCTCACTGGAAATATGGGTGGCACCTCTAAGAAAACTCCTAAATCGCAACTCACTAAGCTTCCGGACTTCTTTGGTCCACCCAAGAAGGGTCTGCAATTTTCTTCGGCTCCTCCGTCCATCTCTTCAAGAGCGGGCTCAGTAGACCTGGATAATCAAGATGACACGGATTCTCAACCTCTAACAACTTCCACCTTACAGCGTCTCTTCTCCTCTTTTCGCTCCACACTTCAAGCTGATCTATCAGCAGCTACTATGCTACGAAGGAGAGAGTTTCAACCTTATACGAAGATCCTTAGAGAGAAAGGAATCCCTTACAGTTGGGGATTCCCTGTGAAGCTGATAATTAATAAAGAAGGATCTCAAATTACATGTGTTTCCCCAGAGGAAGCATGCTCCACCCTGCGGCACTGGAACCTACTTCCCACAGACGGTTCCAGTCCAAAAGAAACAAGTGAGACCCGAAATGATCACGCCCTTGTGGTCTGAGAAAACTTCTCGCCTTCGCTCGAGTTCTGGACTTTGACTTCTCTACCAATATCCTTGGTCTGCTCCTGCTTTTCACCTGTTGGGGTTCTACAATGGCGTTGTCTCTCCTCGGGTTAGAACACTGTCTTAACACTCTTTTTTTTTCCTCCTGGTTTATAGGCAGGACTGCCCTAATATCTTCCCTTCTCCTAAGGGATAATTGGATGCATTCATTTGTTATGTTGCATTGTTATGTTATTACATTGATCTTCTACTGGTACAACTGCATTTTTTCTCCTAGGATATCAATTAGAATGCATTGGCGTCTGTGTGGTCTAATTGACTCCTATAGCCCTCCTTCTTCGCCCCTATGGCTTTAAAAATACTTACCTACAATGTTAAAGGGTTAAACTCCCCCATTAAGTGTTCATTGATGTGGAAGGAAACCATAAAATCAGGCTCTGACATAATTTGCCTCTAAGAGACGCATTTATTGGCTACAGATGCCCATAGATTACAAAATAGGCTCTTTCCCCATGTCTTCCAAGCCCATTTTTTAAAAAAGAAAGCAGGAGTAGCCATTATGGTCAAAATGTCAGTAGCCTTCCAACCCCTCCGAGTCATTTCTGACCCCTCTGGTCGCTATATTATCCTCCTGTGTGAAATTAACTCTAAACCATACAACCTTACAGTATTATATGATCCCAATAATAATCAGATCACATTAATCAGGAAGACTATTTTGGTGGCTAAGGAAACGAGGAGAGGAGTTTTGATTGTTTGCGGCGACTTCAATGTAGTAGTAAACAATGTAGCTGACAGATACAGACCCCGGGAAATATCTGCTCCAGATCATACAACTTTTCTACTTGAAGAGGACCTCCATGATATATGGAGATATCTTCATACCACTGAGAGGGACTATACGTTTTTATCCCTACCCTGTTCGGTCCACTCCAGAATTGACTTTTTTCTCGTCGATAAAACTACACTGTCACAGGTTATATCCTCAAATATCGGATGTATCACGTGGTCCGATCACGCACCAGTCGATCTGTCCATTCAGACCACCCTTTTGCCCTCCCAGCCTCGTTTGTGGTGTATTAATAATTTCCTGCTTAAATCCCCCTCCAATGTCTCCTATCTATGGAAACATTTGGATGAATACTTCTCCACTAATAGCACCTCAGTCCCCTCTCCAACCACGACATGGTGCGCACATAAGGCCTATATGAGAGGAGTATTTATTCAATTAACTTGCAAAAACAAGAAAGAGTACTGCTTGGCTCTCAATGATCTCCTAGATAAAATCAAGTTGGCAGACTCAGCCCTAAAGCCAAAAATCCCTTGCAAAACGACCTTCATATTCATTACCTTCAAAAATACAAAATAAATCTGGCCAGACTAAGATGGCAATTTTATCTCCAAGGTGATACGCCCTCGAAAATTCTTGCTAGAAGAGTTAAAGCTCAACATGCCCACACAAGACTTACTCATCTTATATCCAAAACAGGTACTAAAATAATAAATCCTTCAGAGATTGCGGATCAGTTCGCAGACTTTTATTCAAAATTGTATAACTTACAATCGAATGATGGTTTTTCTCCTCCCTCAGATGAAGAGATCAATAGGTTCCTTTTCTCTGTAGCCCTTCCGAAATTAGGGAAATCACAACTAGAGACACTGAACACCCCTTTTACTGCTTAGCTATCAACTCTAGTAAGCTGAATAAGGCACCGGGTCCGGATGGGTTGTCTAACGAGTACTACCGACTTTTTGCAGACGCAGTTGTGCCTGATATGACCGCCCTGTCAATGATGTAGCACGTATTTCACATCCCCCTGCAGAAATTTTGCAGGCCGTTGTTTCAACCATTCCTAAACCATGTAAAGCCGAGGATAAAGTGGCTAACTATAGACCAATTTCACTTTTAAATACAGATATCAAATTATATGCTAAAATTCTGGCTTCTCGTCTAAATCGGATTCTCCCTTCCCTTATACATATTGATCAGACTGGTTTTGTGTCTGGCAGGCAAGCTATAGATGCGACTCACCAACTATTAGACTTGGTACAAGTCGCAAATACTCTTGAGACAGATGTGGCCCTGTTATCGTTAAATGCCAAAAAGGCCTTTGATAGGGTCAATTGGCGATATATTGAATTGACCCTATGAAAGTTTGGGTTTTCTGGCTTTTCACTTTCTGCTATTATGGCCTTGTACTCTAACCCATCCGCCTCGGTGCTCACTTCAGGCTTTCATTCTAAACCCTTTACTCTATCTAATGGCACCAGACAAGGCTGTCCTCTATCCCTGCTGATTTTCGTAATGTGTATCGAGCCACTTGCGGAGAAAATCAGAAGTAACTCCATCATATCTGGTATACCAATCCATCACGTACAGTATAAAATTAGTTTATATGCAGACAATGTTATGCTCATCATCACAAATCCACTTTCCTCAGTCCCAGCTATCCTCGATACCTTGCATCTTTTCTCACAAGTTTCTTATTACAAACTTAATAAATCAAAATCATTTATATTCCCGGTCCACAACATACACTCGCAGGCTCTGTTGCTGGAGAAATTTGGCTTCTCCCTTGCACCTACCTCGATCAATTACCTGGGTGTGCAAGCTCCAGTGCCTTTTTTCAAACTTTATCTGGGCAGGTAAAAAAGCTAGGATAAAGAAAAAACTTTTATTTTTTAATCATAAGGGTGGTGGATTGGCTATCCCCAACCTTCATATGTACAATGTTGCAACCCTCCTGGAACAATCCCTTTCATTATGGCTGAACGACAGCTCTACCTCATGGGCCCAACTTGCAGTGTCAGCTCTCATCTTCGAGCATTACTCTTGGGTGTCCTACCACCTTCTTCCTTACTAGATTCCCTTTCAGACCTTTTTAAATTATGGACCACATATGTACTCCCTAACTTTTGGCTTTGCCTTCACGAACAAATTTGCTAGAACGAATTTCTAACCTTCTCCTCCTGGGCGCAGTTTGGCTTCCATACGGTGGATCAACTTTTTAATGATGAAAACTATCTAAAATCCTTTGAGGAGCTTACCACTCACTCAGCTCTCCCCCTGCCCTCTTTTTTCAATATCTTCAACTGCGCCATCTTTTACATTCAATTACTTGACCTAGAATCCCTCCTAATTTATCAGATTTCCACAGCTTTCTTTTTAAAAAGAAAGGCTTTGAAAAAGGATTGGCTTTAATATATCATATGCTCATAGACAAAGGTGATAATGTTAAATTTCCCACTATGGTTAAATGGGAAAAGGAACTTGCCAAAGAGTTTATCCTCGAACAATGGAAACTGTTGCACTCAGTTCCCCGTGAGCTATCTAAATGCCTAAACCATACAGAGATCATGCTTAAAATTCACCTCAGCTGGTACATCCTCCCCACTCGCCTTGCCCATATAAACCCGGGTACCTCAAACCTTTGTTGGAAACAGTGTGGGCAACAAGGTACACTGCTCCATGTCTGGTGGGGAAGCCCATTTATCCAGCGCTTTTGGATGTCCGTTTTCCGCCTAATTTCTGAAGTTACTGGTTTTTCATGCAAACCTTCCCCAGAGCTAGCAGTTTTAGATATTGGCCTCCTGGATCTCGCACCCTCCCTAGAAACTATCTTTTTCCACATTCTGGTTGCAACATAGGCGACTATAGCTTGAGTTTGGAAGTCATCTCACATTCCATCGCTTTCTGAAGTAATTAACAAAGTTAAATTGCTTCTCCCCGTGCCGGTATTCAAAAGCGAGAGTTGTGGGAGCCCTGGTTGACATCTCAATACAGCACGGATAAGCCTATTTAATTAAACATATCTAATTAGTCTGCTTATATAATCCCTCTTTTAGGACTTCAACATATGAATTACCTTGTTATGTATGTTCAGACTCCACTTCACACAGTCTGTCTCATTCTCATTTACTCCTCGAATACCTATTAAGTTTATTGCAATTTGCATTTATGTACCTTGATTATACCCTTTTTCCACAGTTGTACAGATGATTGTACTACAGTTCTTGTGTAGTTTACTGTTACTATTGTTATAATGTGTTGTTGCACTGTTTTCTGCAACCTCTGCTTGTGCCGTATATGTCATGTCTGCTTTTCCCAATAAAACTCATGTTTAAAGAAAAAAGAAGAGAGAGAAAGAGGGAGAGAAAGAGGAGAAAAAAAAAAAAAAAAAGAGGGAGAGGAAAGGAAGCAGTCCGGTGGGGCCGAGGGGGAGTGCAATCATATAAAAAACAAAGATACCAGGCTAACCGCTCAGGGAAGGTCAAGAGTGCCTAGCGCACCGATAGAGCCCTGAGCTCAGGAGACGACTGATATGTTATCCAGGGTTCCCAAGTACACAGGACCCTCACTGCATCGTCAGGGGAACGTGCGATAAGTTCCGCCTAACATAGAAGGCGGGGCGGACTGATGCCAATGGCGAGGAATTACTGTTTTAGCAGCCTGCAAAAGATGTCTAGTTAGGGATTTTTTGTAAGAGGTTTGGGAACAATTGAACATAAACAAAAGTGTGGCCTCCGTGGAGTCCGGGATAAGTACGTTAGTACAATCCCAGATGGCCTGTAATACTTTCCTCCAGAAATCTCTCAGGGCCGAGCAAACCCACCATATTATTATTATTATTTATTTTAAAGCGCCATTGATTCCAGGGCACTGTACATTCGAGGGGGTTACATACATAACATAAGTCAAACGAGTACATTGATAAGTGATTAATGACAATTGGCATGAAAAGGGGGAGAGAGAACCCTACCCGCGAAGGCTCACAATCTACAAGGAGGGGAAAGAGACAGGAGGTAGGGGCAGACATTTTGTGGAGGAAGTATGACAAAAAGGGTTAGTGAAAGGTTATAGGAAAGCCGAAGAAATGGGTTTTCAGGCTGCTTTGAAGCGGTGAAAGTGGAGGAGAGTCTGTTTGTTTGGGCAGTGAGTTCCAGATTGTGGGTGAAGCACAGGAGAAGTCTTGGAGACGGTTGGTTGGGGAGCTGATAAGGGGAGAGCAGAGGAGAAGGCCTGTGAGGAGGGGAGTTTTGCGTGAGGGAGATATTTTGGAAATTAGGGCAGAGATATATGGAGGGAAGAGTCATGTAGATCTTGTAGGTCATGGTTAGTAGCTTTGAAATTAATTCGCTGGCATTGGA
This sequence comes from Phyllomedusa bahiana, assembly GCA_025379985.1. Taxonomy (NCBI): domain Eukaryota; kingdom Metazoa; phylum Chordata; class Amphibia; order Anura; family Hylidae; genus Phyllomedusa; species Phyllomedusa bahiana. The sequence continues at coordinate 18,528 of JAODAL010033484.1, forward strand.
AGCCGGGAAAAGGGGATTGGAAAGGTCAGAGGCAGGGGAATAGCGAGGAGAGAGGTGGATAAGACGGGCAGTAGAGTTAAGGATGGTTTGGAGGGAAAACGAGGGTGCTAGCTGGAGGCCCAGAGAAGGATGTTGCAGTATCTAGGCGGAAAATGACAAGGCATGGACCAACATTTTTGTAGTGTCATATTGAGGAATGAACGGATGCGAGAGATGTTTTTTCAGGTGGAGGCAGCAGGCAGAGGTAAGGTTTGGATGTGTGGTTTGAAAGATAGAGCGGAGTCTGGGATTACCCCAAGGCAGCGGACTTGCGGAACAGGTGAGAGTGTAGAGCCGTTGACTGAGGTAGAGAGATCAGGGGAAAGGGTAGAGTTGGAGGGTTTGGAAAGATGATGAGTTCTGTTTTCTCCACTTTTATTTTTTTTAGGAGACATGATGAGAAAAGGAGGAAATGGAGGACAGACAGTCAGGACCCGGGGAGAGTAAGGAAGTGACACTGGGCCGGAGATGTAGAGTTGGGTATCGCAGCATACAGGTGGTAATGAAAGCCGTGTGATGCTATGACTGACCGAGGCCAAGAGTGTAAAGAGAGAAGATTAAAGGACCCAGGACTGACCCCTGGGGGAAACCAACAAGAGAGGCCGGGGGGGAGTGGGGCGAGAATGAGAGACGCTGAAAGTCCGATCATGAGGTACAGGAGATCCAGGAAAGAGCTAAGTCCGTGATCCGAGGGAGGAGAGGATTTGAGCAGGAAGGAATGTCGACAGTGTCAAAGGCAAGGACAGGTCTAAGAGGAGGAGCACAGAGTAGTGGGCATGAGGCTTTAGCGTTTATTAGGTCATTAGTGATTTTGGTTAGGCATTTTCGGTAGAGGGGTGTGGTCGGAAACCAGATTGTACTGGGTAAAGGGAAGAGAGTTGGAGGAGAGGTGGAGACAGCTGAAGATAGACGTGTTTGCTCAGGAGTTTGGAAGCAAAAGGGAGCAGTGAATGGGGCAAATATTGGACAGAGAGGGGGTCCAAAGGTTTTGTTTTTTTAAGGAATTGGATTTGATAGTAGCATGTTTAAAGGCGAAGGAAGATCCAAAAGGTTAGTGATAGGTTGAAGAAGGGGTGAGGGCGGGGATATAGAAGCACTGAGGTTCGGGATAGGTGGGATGGCAGTGGATCAAGACTACGGGTATGAGGTTGGTTTTGGACAGTAAAGAGGAAGATTGTCATGAGTGACCGTGGGGCAGCAAGTAAAGGGGAAAAGCAGTTTGCAAGGTAGAGGGGTTGGGGACTGCGGGCTGAAGCTTTCTCTATGTGGTTGATCTTCTGAATGAAGTGAATGCAAAGTTGTCTGCTGAAAGGAGGGATGGGGAGGGGGGTGCTGGTGGACCGAGAAGAGGGGTTGAAGGTTTTTGAATAATTGTCTGGGGTTGTGGGACAGGGAGGATATGAAGTGGTGAAATAGTCCTTTTGGCTGAGGTGATGCAGATTTAATGTATGCATGATTGATGTATAAGGCAAAGTCATCAGTGGAGTGAGTTTTTCTTCCAGCGGCATTCGGGCAGCTCGGGAAGCACGCCTCAGTTGTTTTAGTGGGTCTGTGTGCCAGGGTTGTCTGTTGATTTGCAGTTTCTGTTGTGTGTGAGTGGAGCGACTGGGTCAAGGGTGGTGATGATTGTGTGGTGTAGAAAGTGGTGGCTGTGTCTGGGTCATTAAATGAGGAGATAGTAGAAAGAGGTGCAAGAGAATCAGAGAGAGTGAGACGATTGAGGCCAGAGGTTCCTGCGGGGTCGTCTTGGATATGAGACAGGAGGAGCAGGTGTGGTGAGATGGTAGAGAAGGTAAAGCAGGGTTTTTGGCAGATAAGGGGGGGGGGGAGTTTTAGAAGTCAGATAGGGGCAGAGGCGGGTGAAGATGAAGGGCCAGTTGTGTCCATCTTGTGAGTGGCTCCCGAGTTCCACTGGGAGAGGGCAAAGGAGGAGCAGAGTGAAAGGATTTGTTGGAAGCAGAGTGGGGGGTTGTTGATTGGGATGTTGAAGTCTCCCCCTGATGATAAATGGGGATGTCGGTGGAAAGAAAGTGGAAAAGCCAGGGAAACAAAAGTGGTCAAGAAAGGCAGTGGCATGAGCCCCGGCGGTCATGACAACAGCCCACTTGGAGGTCGAGGGGGCATAGAACGGGCAGAGTGCACCTCAAAGGAGAAGAGTGTGAGGGAAGGCAGAGGTGAGCGGGACAAAGGAGCAGTGTCAGACAGGTGGAGGCCGACACCTCCACCATGCTTGTTACCAGGGCGAGGAGTGTGGGTAAGTTTGAGGCCGCTAAAAGAGAGTGCGAAGGGGAGACAGTGTCCCGAGGGGGGCAGCCAGGTTTTCAGTCCCGACCAAGGAAGAGTAAGTTTGCGTGAGATGAACAAAATCATGTATGTATAGAGTTTATTTACATACAGACCGTGCATTCCCAAGAGCTCCAAGGAGAGGGATAGGGGGACACGGGTCAGGGATGTGTATCAGGTTGAAGGGATTAGCGGAATTTGTAGTGGTGGAACTGTTCGAGGAGGCAGAGACTATGTGGGAATGTGCTGGGGGGGCCCTGGGTTCGGAATATGTCCCCGGAAGCCAGAAGGACCGTGAGAGGGTGAGCAGGTGGGAGTAGGATAGAATGTAGTTTGGCAGGGTTTGTTTGTACATTAACATGAGGAAGAGTTGATTTGGGACAGACAGGTGTGAGGGTAAGAATGCAGGGGGAGATGTAGAGTTCATTGTCCAGCAAGGAGTTTGGGGATAAGCAATAAGTTTTGAGAAATAGTGGAGATTGCGATAATGAGGGAAAAGAAAAGCAATAGTTTAGAATCACAGCCGAATCCCTGTTGTGGTTTTGTCCCTTAGAAACACAGCTATCCCTGTGGTGTTTGTCCCTGTAGATCACAGTTTGATCCCTGTGGGGTGGTTTGGGCCCTGTAAAATGGAGGCACTCTCCCGGCTGGGACAGTTGATGGAGGCACTCTCTGGCTGGGACTTTGATGGAGGGGCACTCCCCTGCTGGTCTTGTTATGGAAGGCTCTCCCGGCTGGGAAAAGTTTGATGGAGGCACTCTCTGGGTGCTATTGTAATGGAGCATCCTGGCTGGGACAGTTGAGGGGCACTCTCGGCTGTATTTGAATGGGGCACTCTCTGGCTGGACAGTTGAAGAGGCACTCCTCTGGGCTGGACAGTTGATGGAGGCACTCTTCTGGCTGGCATTGTAGATGGAGGCACTCTTTTGGCTGGTACTGGTATAAGGAGGCACTCTCTGGCTGGTACTGTATATGGAGGCGCTCTCTGGCTGGGACAGTTGAAGGAGCGGACTCTCTGGCTGTATTGTAGAAAGGAGGCACTCTCGGCTGGACAGTGATGGAGGCACTCTGGCTGGTATTGTAGATGGAGGCACTCTGGCTGGGACAGGTGATGGAGGCACTCTCTGGCTGGTATTGTATATGGAGGCACTCTCTGGCTGGGACAGTTGATGGAGGCACTCTCTGGCTGGTATTGTAAATGGAGGCACTCTGGCTGGGACAGGTGATGGAGGCACTCTCTGGCTGGTACTGTTTATGGAGGCACTCTCTGGCTGGGACAGTCGATAGAGGCACTCTCTGGCTGGTATTCCAAGATGTCTGTGCCAAAGGTGGCAATGAATGTTTATGGTCAAACCGATTTTATAATTTCTACTGTATTGGAGCAGGTATGTGAAGCAGAATTTACTTTGAATACAACTTCTGGCGTGGAGTGCCTGTTAAGTGCTGTTAAGGCTTGCTGTGGCGGGAGAAGTTCGTGGGCTGTTAGATAGAGGAACAGGTCCTCTATTAACAGGCCTGTCAGGAGAGGCAGTCAAGCTGTTCGGGGTAGCTCCCTGAGGAGTTTATAGCAGGGAAATAGGTTTTGCAGCTGTCGCCCCAGAGGTAGGGCAGTTTTAGGTACTTAGGAGGACCAGTAGTTTAAACTGGTAGGCAGGTGAGACTCTGCTGTGAAAATGGCCGCTGGCCATCCAAGTAGGGGAGGGGACACTGTACTCACCACCAGAAAGACCCTGTGGCGAATGGTGAAGTGGTCCAGATGCGGTGCCGGTGTATTATTGCTGCCTCCCCGCAGGTTGAGTACCGGGAAGCGCGGTGATCGAGCGGTCGGTAATGCGGAGCTGAACTGAACTGAGCTTCCCTCAGGGCTGTGGTGCGCGGCAACACGCCTGCAGTACAGAGCTTCGGGACCCCCCAGCTGCAGAAGATGCGCAAGGTTCAAGTCTCCAAGGTGAGTCCCGGTACGTACTCCTCCCTCCGGGACAGGTGTATGGTCCAGAGATAGCCGTTGGTGGTTTGTTTGGGCCGGTTTAGTATGCCGCTGGTCAGGAGCTCCCTTAGCACAAGTCCGCCATCTTGATGACGCTATGAGCATATATGGGACATAGTTCCAATCTCCCTGTTGCAATGCCAACAAGTGTCTGGGACATTGGGACACCACTTGTGGAGCAAGGTCGGCACCCTATACAACCTAGGCAAGATCTTAACATTTGTCTCCTGAGCTTTACACGCAATAACCGCTTTATGTGTGAGGAAAAAAGCATTTGTGCCATTGCTCCATGGAAAACTTCCGCTGAAGTTCTCTCTCCCAGGACAAACAGTATGTGGGAAAAGGGTTATCAATCGGGGAGACCAGCCAATGATAAATTAATGAGATTAAATGTTTAGGTAACGTGGGTGTGACACAAAGGTTCTCGAAGGGAGAAAGTTTCTTACAAAGATTGATCTTTCTAATGGTGGAGCTGAAAAAGTGTTGGAGGTATTCGGTGGCTCCTGGGAGAGAGAGGCTGCTCCTTTAAAATAAGCAATAAAGGGAGCAGATGTCCCCGTTCCTGGATGTGGGTTGTTAAGATAGAGGTCAATTTGGAACTGCCCAAAAATGAGTTGCCCGATTTGCTCAGGGGAATTGCAGGATTGTCCAAGATAGGAAACAACTGTCCTTTAAGATCCAGTAACATCTCGGAAGATCTAGATCTCCGTATTATGACTAGGGTGTGGAAAGTGGTGAAGGAGAAATGCAGAGTTTTAAAAAAATGCGGACTCCAGAGCCCAGGGGAGAGACAATAATGACTGCTGACAGGTAGTCTGGGCGATATACACCCATAACTTTTCCTGAGGGTTATGTAACAGGTCTAAAAATCTAGCATGAGCCGCTGCTAAGTAGTAAAGTCTGCAGTCAGACAGACCAACCCCACCCTCCACTTTAGGCCGAATTTTTTCTCCCGGGGACAAAACCCACTTGAAACCTGGGATGGAATTAAGGGTAGAAAGAAAATAGGGTTCAGAAAAGGTTGATGGCCAAATAGTTTTGGCTTTTAAACCCTTCAGGGGGTCCCAACGTTTAAAAGCGAAAAAAATCCCCCTTACTCCCCACATGCCCTGAGGGGATCCTTTCCCATTTTTTTTAAAAGGAATTTGACCAGAGTTTGGGCTTACCAAGTGGAACCCCCTTTTGGGTAACCCCCGGGGAAAGGGGGCAAAATTTTATGAATGCTTCGAGCATAATTGGAGAAAGGGAGTGCAGGAGGGTCTTAAAAAACACAGCTGTAAGGCCGTCAGGTATAGAACTGTTTCCATTTTGGGAAGGGCCTTTTTTGACCCTCCAGTTTTTCCCCCACGGAAAAGGGTTTTCCCCAACTTGTATGTCCTCCGCCCGGGTTTCGCCCGGAACAGGAGTGGGAGGTTTTAAAACCCGGGGGTTTAGAAAAATGAGGACGGTAGCGGAAAAATGGAAAATAGTTTTTGGAGTAGAAGGAAATAAACTCTGCAGTTTTTCCTCCCCTGCTTTGGGTATCTGACCCAGTTAGTCCCTTTTTACTGGATGAAAAGATGTGCCAAATTTTTTTCCTTTGGGGGCCCAACCAGAAGACAAAACCCCTTTTGTTCCCCTATTTAAAAAAAATTTGCTGTGGGGGAAGAGGCTTTAAAAAAAACCGTGTACCCCAAGACGGGGCCCCTAATTTGATCTTGCAAGACACCCCTTTTGAAAAATAGCTTTTCTTATTTGTTCCTCTAGGGGGGCCACTCCCTGGAGGGCTTTTGGTTAAAAAGCTGATTTAGGGATCCTCTTGAAAAACGGGGTTTTCCCTTTTTGATTAAAGGGGGCCCAAAAACCATTTGAAGCTTCCCATTTGAACATTTGGGGCTGCGAATCAAGTTTATGATCCAATGGGAAATGCTCAATGGGCTTTTTCAAGGGCTTTCCAGGCAAACAGAGTCCAATAACAGCCTCCAAGATCTTGTCTTCGTGGACAAAGAGGAGAAAGAAGAGAATTAAAAACAACCCAAAGGGCATGATCTGACCAGAGAACACTGCCTATTTGGGGGGTTCTCAACCAGGGGGGGGCGTGGGTGTTGGGAAAGGGTTAACCAAAAAGACTGAAAAAGGGCTGTGGCATTGAATAAAAAGTATAGTCCCTATCTGATGGGTGCTGGAGCCGCCAACCGTCCACAAACTGCAGCTGTAGGAGGGCTCTTTTGACCTTCTTAATCACTGAATAAGCGATAGAAGAGCGTCCAGTGGAATTGTGCCTTACGCACAGAAGGCTAATTTATCAAGGTCTTCTAGTAAGAAGGAAACTTGGCCTTGATTAGGGACGTATATATTCACTACCGTAAAAGTATGTCCATTAATAGTAAGTATTAAAGTGAAGTACCTGGCCTCATCATCTGCTATACCCTTAACCATCTGGTGTGGTACTGATTGTGAATAGCGAAGGCTACGCCCCTAGTCTTGGAGTGCAGATAATTGGCAAAGTGCCAGTGTATAAAGTATCTATCTTTTATCACAGGAGAGTTATTGGACTTGAAATGGAAAAGCAGACTATGTGAGCTTTTTGACGATGAAAATGGTATAGGATTTGGGCATGCTTATTCGGTGTGTTGAGATCCGTAGCGTTATAGGAAACTAGGTTAAGATCCCCCATTTAGAAGAAACAGGAGAGCAAACAAATGAGTTGCGAGCCACCCCAACCCCCGGGGAAAAAGGAGAAGAGGGAAAGAAAGAAATAGAGAGAGAGAGGGAGAGAAAAAATACCAAGCAAAAAACAAATAAAAAGAGGCAGGAGGGAAAGACCTTCCTACATAATATTTGGTAGAGACCTTGGAAAAAAAACAGGGCCTACACCAGACCAAATGCTGGCCAGGAGGAGGACCCAAGCCTATTTGATGAACACATAAGACAGGCATGTTCCGAGCAGCTCCTAAGCCTCCAATCTACCAACCGATGAAAACGAAAAACCGGACATTACAAAAACAGTGTATATAATGAATATTACCATGGGGTGGAATAAGTGAAAAAAAAGGGGGAAAAAATGATGTACGTAAGAAAGGGCACTATGAGTATGGCAGTCCACAACCATCTCTACAGAAAGGCGACTAAAGCAGGAATAGAGAAAATCTAACAGAAAGGGTATATGAATTTCCCAGGGTTTTGCATTTTTGGTCTTGGGGGGAGTGTTTCTTTTCAGGTAAGTCTTTTTGCCTGATCTTGGGGTTTTGTTTCTTTGGTGGGGGTCCTAAACATATGCGGGGGGCAGCAGGGAGCTTTAATTTTCTGGGGGTGCCCCCGGGAGAAGCAAGGAAGGCCATCAGGTAAGGGAAGACCTCAGGGGCCGTAATTCTTAAAATGCAAGACTTTAGGGAAACGTAGTGTGAAGGTATTCTCGCCTTGTCAGGCAATGAGGGCAAAGGGAAACCCCCAACGATACAGGATCTCTCTCTTTCCCGAAGCACATTGAGAATAGGCTTAAGTATTGACCGTTGGGCCAAGGTGTGGCGAGAGAGGTTTGGAAAAATCTGTATTGGGTGGTCTTGGAACAATAGAGATCTATGTTTTCAAGACCTTTGGAGGATCTCTTCTTTTATAATGAAGAAATGTATGTGGCAAATTAAGTCCCTGTGATGTTGAGGGATCTCTGCTGGGCGGTCGTAGGGCTCTATGCACCCTATCCATTTCTATAAAGATGTTCGGTCACGCTCCAGAATGCTGTTGAAGATACAAGATACTGTGGAGTACAGGTCGGCAGTTGGTTTTGACTCAGGTAGACCGCTGATCCTCAGGTTGTTCCTACGGCCTCTATTCTCGACATCATCCAGATGCTGTTGAATTGCAAATAGTTGAGAGGAGTGCTGTTGGACCACCCCTTGCAGGGTGGACAGAGAAGTAGAGGAAGAATCTTGGATTTGTTGTAGGGAGTCCACTCTAGTGGATAATGATGAGAGATCTGTGCGAAATTGAGCAAACTCTTTCCTACATTCATCCAGGAGTTGTGTAGTCAATGAAGAAATGTCTTGTCTTGTAGGAAGACTTTGAATAATAAGTCGTAGGTCAGCCCTAGGTACTGGCTTGTCACCCCTCAGGGCAGAGGGGGCCGAATCGGCAGGCACCGGCCCAGTGGGATCGTTACTATCTTCAGAAGGAAAAGCTGGCGATAATGGTTTCCCGATGTGAGAAGTGGGAGTTGATGGTGGAGTTGATGGTGCATTGAGCCGGGCCTCATGCATGAGTGGAGCCAGAGGAGGGAGGCCCTGTCTTCCTAATAGGGGCCAGAGCAGGTAAGCCAGTACAAGAGACCATAGCGTCTTTTGTCACGGTGTAATGGACCCCATCAGTTGTCATTTGGGGTTGTTGGGAGAAGTAATCCCCCCAGGAGGAGCTGGTGGATCAAGAGGGCGATGTTAGATTCTGTCCTGGGGGATAGGGTTGCGACAGACCATCAGGGTCTTCATCAACCGGAATGGCCCAGTTCTCTCCCTCCACAGAATTCTTCTAACATGAGATGGCATCCCAAGGATTGCCAGTGGAAGATGAGGGCATCTTTTGTTTACTCTCCCTGCAGACGAGTTGTGATACCTGGGGGTTTGGTGGACTGGATGTTGACCCCATTGCCTGGGGCACACTCCCCATATTGCACTGATGGACTGCTGGTGTATAGGGGACCCCTGTGTTCTTCGGGGTAGGAGCAGGAGTTGTGCAGGCTGTGGTTAGAGAGGTTATACAGATGGGACCCCCAGAAGAAAGGCCTGAACAGGGTGGCTATTGGAGAGCTAGTCTCTGGGAGCTTGCTGTAGGAGAGCAGAGGGTGCTGGGGTAGAAATACCTTGTGAATTTGCAAAGTCATGCTCCGGCCATGCTGCACAGGGCTCCCCCCCGTGCAGAAGCCAAAGTCGCCGGTGTTGTGTCGGGCAATTGCGGAACGAGGCCCCTGGCGCCACGTTCTTTCGGGACGGGCTCCACTGTCCTGCATACTGTGGAGCCCATGCTGCCGGGACAGGGAGAAGAACGAATGGGAGGCTGTGCGGCTGTCGCCGATGTCCGAGCTGCAGTGGATGCGTAGGGATACGATGCCCATGGGCGCTGTGCGGGTAGGTGTACGTGCGCCTCGCTGCTTGCGATGTGCCGCGGGGATCATTTGTCCCGGTCTGCCGAGTCACGTCCGCGCCCGGCTCCTTGCAAACCGCTTGACTGCCGTGGGTGGCGGCAGCAGGCTCCGCTTCTCCCCTGAGCAGGTAGAAGGGAGATTCCAGGAGGGCTCTGCTGAAGTAGCCTCTTGGGCTGGCCGGCCATCTTGAGAGGCAGGGGTGGTATCCTCCTCTTCGCCCATTAGGACGCTGTATCTGCCAAAGTACTGGCTGGTGTCCCCCTGAGAGGGTGTGGAGTCAGTCAGGAAGCCTTTCTTGCCCTTTTTGGCGGATTTCCCCATGGATTAAGGCTGATGGAGCCGGATTATGGAGAAGGCTTTAGAGGAGCTCAGGAATCTGCTTCCTGATGCTGCCATGTAGACTGGGACACATTTCACATAAGCACTGCTGCTACAGCCCCCACTGACCACCATGCTCTGTCCTCACAGACCCCCATCCTTCCCTCTGTTACCACATACATGGGTCCTCCTTCTCCTGCTCTGTGGTGTTGTACAGTGTAGTGTAATTATACCTATATAACCTGTGGTGACATCATAGTGACATCACAAAGGTCATGTCACGGCCAATTACACCTACAGTGCAGGCAGGAATGGCAGGCTGTCTGTAGATTTGCTGAAAGTTAACAAAATCCTCCTCTTCGCCCATTAGGATGCTGTATCTGCCAAAGTACTGGCTGGTGTCCCCCTGAGAGGGTGTGGAGTCAGTCAAGTAGCCGTTCTTGCCCTTTTTGGCGGATTTCCCCATGGATTAAGGCTTATGGAGCCGGGTTATGGAGAAGGCTTCAGAGGAGCTCAGAAATCAGCTTCCTCATGCTGCCATGTCAAAACACGCCCCCCCCACCACTGCTGCAGCTTTACAATTAATGGGGCTCACATGCCCCCTCCTCGTCTACAAGTAGACTGGGACACATTTCACATAAACACCGCTGCTATGGCCCCCACTGACCTCCATGCTCTGTCCTCACAGACTCTTATCCTTCCCTCTGTAACTACATACATGGCTCCTCCTTCTCCTGCTCTGTGGTGTTGTACAGTGTAGTGTAATTATACCTATATAACCTGTGGTGACATCATAGTGAAATCACAAAATTCACGTCATGGCCAATTACACCTACAGTGCAAGCAGGAATGGCAGGCTGTCTGTAGATTTGCTGAAAGTTAACAATAATTGCCACAAGATACAGAATAAAGTCTGCAGCCGCCTAGTTCTCTGCCTCCCCCCACCACCCTCCATTTCTCAGCTGTTTCTGCTTCCAGTGTCATGTTCGTCATAGGGGACTGTCTGTAATTTTGCTGAAGTTGCCAATAAATGTCACAATATACAGAATAATGTCTTCAGCCCCTCAGCTCTCCTCTCTCATATCCTCCCCCATACATACTTCTCAGCTGTGTCTGCTTCCAATGTCATGTCTGTCATTCAGTGTCAGCTTATCATGGGTGGACCCAACCCCATGGTGGCAGTATTTCAGCAATATTTGTGTTGCAAACTGGCCTAGGACACACTAAGCATATAAGTCATCCGTGTGTGTATGTATAAACACAGATAAATGACTTAAGTATGCCTAGGACACACTAAGACCGCGTTTATACGGCAAAGACCAAATACCGGTCGGGAAATCCCAAACGGTGTTTGGTCTGTTTTTGTCACGCAGGAGGATAGCTTTTCTCCGCAGTTTGCGGATTCAAGTCCCTCCCCTTCTCACCCACATGTTCATGTTCCGTCCGAAAACCGGGAGGAAGAATGAACATGTTCTATGTTTCTCGGACCGCCGGCAGTCTAAAAAAACAGTGGAAAATCCATGCAGTGGGGACTGCTGCACGGATTTTCCATTAAGGTCCGTGTAAAAGGTTGACAGCCGGTTTACAGACGGTGGTCAAAACCGAAAACCGTCTGTAAATCCGGCTGAAAACCCGTGCCGTGGGGACATGCCCTAAGGGCATTTTTGTGATGTTATACCCCCCCCCCCCCCCCCCCCTTTATATCCAGTTTAAAAAAAAAAAAAAAAAAAAAAAAAAAAATTATTTATATATATATATATTATATATATATATTTATATATAGATATTTATATATATATAATATATATATATATATACCTTTTTTAATATATATATAGTAGATATAAAATACATCACATCAAATACATATGCAAAAAATGTCAAAAGCGGTGCTGCATCCATATAACATCTTGCATATCCATGGCAGTAGCAAGACTTTGTTTCAAGCACAATGACACAACTACTAAAGCAGAAGAGTGAAAATGAAGTCTGCTTTCATCTGGTTTATAAGCATTGGAATATCCATTTATAGCTTTGAGAAGCTGTGGGTAGATAATTTGTGAAGAGGTTTATAGAAAACCTTACATATCACCTTTAGTCCTTTCTGATATGTTTATTAATTCATTACTCCTAATTACAGCTTGGGCGGCCTTCATTCATGGCTTCATATATGTTATACATGCCAGTGTAATGTAAACAGTTAATGCAAATATATGTTGGACTGAAAATAACTCCTTCTTGGAGACTTCTAACGTTTCTAATAATTCTTTTATTCCATTGCAAATCAACATATGCACCAAATAGGTGATTGTTCCATCAATACAAAGCTTCACGTATTCATCAACTGTGGTACATCAATAACGTACAGTCTTTCACCGGGAGCATTAGCAGCCTTCGTTCGGCTAATTCCTATCCCTTTTGACTGCACAAGTATTAACTCTTCTTAAATACAAACAGCCATAACATTCGTATAGATAGTTTCATAGTTTCATAGTTTCATAGTTTGTAAGGCTAAAAAAAGACAAGTCGTCCATCTAGTTCAGCCTGTTGTGCTAAGGTGTTGATCCAGAGGAAGGGCAAAAAACCCCAATGAGGTAGTAGACAATAGGTCACTCTTTTTAGGGTAAAATTCTTCTGACTCCAATCTGGCATTCAGAAAAATCATGGATCAATGACCCTCTCCTGAATCCTAGTCACTATAACTTGTTATTTATTACGCTCCAGAAATGCATCCAACCCTTTTTGAACTCGGTTTATTGATTTCACCATGACCAGTCACTTGGCAGAGAATTCTTTAGTTCACTGCTTTACAGTAAAGAATCCCTTTCTTGTGTATGTAGAAACTTTGGTCCTCAAGACGTAAAGGACTGCCCCCTTGTTCTAGTACAGCCATGTGCATAAAATAAATTGGGGAGAGTATCTCTATATTGACCATTGATGTATTTAAACATATTTATATGTCCCCCGAGCCTTCTTTTCTCTAACTAAATAACCACTAATTTGCCAATCTTTCTGTGTACTGTTGTCCACCCAGTCCTTTATTATTTTTTGTTGCCTCGCCTTTGGACCTGTTCAAGATCTACAATGTCTTTCCTGTGCACTGGTGCCCAATAAAACTGTACACAATATTCCATGTGTGGTCTACCAGTGATTGTATAATGGGAGAATAATGGTCTCTCATGTGCCATCTATGCCCCTATAATGCACACCCATGATCTATATTGCTTTGGTTGATGCTGTTGACAATGGCTAGCTACAATTAGTTTACTGTCCAGCAGGATTCCAGTCCTTCTTCATGTACTTTTACCCAGTGTTTTTACATTTAACATGTAATCATGTAATGGATTTTCTTCCCCATGTGCTTAACCTTGATTTATCAGTGTTAAACCTCATCTGCCAATTTCCCTGCCCAGGCCTCCAACTTATCAGATCCCTTTGTAAATAACAATATTATCCTCTATTGTGTTTATTACTTTACAGAGCTTAGTATCGTCTGCAAAGGTTCGATATTCTTACTGTGTATTCACTGTGTTAAGTTCATTAATGAAAATGTTAAAGAGGATAGGGCCCAATACTGACCTTGTGGTACCCAATAGATAACTGCGGTCCAGTCTGAGTAGTGTACCGTTAATTACTACCCTTTGTTTTCTATCAGTGAGCCGTTTACTTACCCAACTTGCACACATTTTCCCCCAATCAAAGGCATTACTTAATTTTATTTACCAACCTTTTATGTGGCACCATATCAAATGCTTTAGAGAAATCTAGATATATGACATCCAGTGCCTCACCCCGATCCAGTCTAGCACTGACTTCCTCATAGAAGCTGATGAGATAAGTCTGACAGGACCGATCCTTCATGAACCCGTGATGGATACAAAGGGCGACATGTATGATTCTCGCCACGTCGGAGCGCACGTTTTCCGCAGTTTTTCCGGCTGGAATGTTGCGGACTCATGTTATGTCGGTGCCGAGGTGCGCGACATACATAGAGGTGTAAGTACGCCGCGCCTCGCCGTGTTTGGGAGTGCAGTGCGGGGGACTTAGGCGCTGTGCGGGACTGCGGACCTGAACATGTATTTCCGATTCTGACAGGCTGGAAAACAGCGAGAAATCATTAAAGCATGTCCGTGCGGAATGGAGTATGAATCAATTAAATTACTTTTATAAGGCGTCAAACATTCTATCAAAAAGAGCTCAAATCTACTAAAAAAATACTAAATAAAATCACTTTACAAAAATCAGAACGGCGCTTACATCGTGAATTTGGATATTGAAATTGCCCGGAAAATACAGTAATCTCAAATGTCTGTAAGCTAATCTCAATTGGTCCGGCATAAACTGTCCGATCAGGAATAGGAGCGACAGGGAACCATTAAACCTATGGAGAACTATTGACCAATCAAAATCAAAGGCGGGACAGTTCAAAATACATTATCCTATATCCTAATTCCTGATGTTGCGCCGTTCTAGATTTTTGGAAAGTGATTTTTTTTTTTTTTGGAAGGTGTGAGCTCTTTTTCAGAGAATGTTTAAAGCCTTTATAAAGGCGATTTTTTGGAATCATAATGCATGCCGAGATTTCTTTTGCGATCTTCTATGTTTCCTCTCATGTTCCGTTCTTGGTTCACTTCGCCTCCGCCGGAGCATTTAGACCAGAATCAACTGGTCTGTCTTGACGAGCGCTCGAATTGCGCCAAACTTTGCCGACTCGCCGATCGTACATGCCTAGGAGTTTTTGAGCGCGACCGCGTCCCGCCCCAGTAACGCCTACACCGCACCCATTGCACGCTCTTCATGCGAGGCGCAGGGCCGAAGTGAGCGAACGATTGCAACTAACTTCGCCATCTGCGTCCCGACAGGGGATTCGGGCCGGTGAGGCGCAGGATACGCCAGAAAACAGGCGTAAAGCCCATTAATACATGTCACCCAAAGTATTTCAGGCTGAACTCACTGTGTCCTCTCATCAATGGTAGAAGGTGAACAGCTACCATTGCCTGATGAAGCCAGCCACAAGTGCTGATGAAGCGCGTAGCTCATCCTTTTTTTTTTAAATTCCTTAGATCAAGGTTTTATTTTGTATAGTGGATTTGCTAACACAAATTTAAATCTAATAAGAGTGGCAAAAATTTTTTTGTATTCAAAAGATCAAGAGCATATAATATAATAATAATTAAATATACCCTCACTACAGAAGCAATAGCGCCATTTAAAATCACAAATTATTTTCTAAAAATAATATTTTAACCCTTTCCTCATATACTTATATCACCTTTAGTGACAGATTTTTGATGGATACCTCCCCTATCCACCCCACCTTCTTTCATTTCCTGGGAGGTATAGTCTTTTCTATAGTAGGTTTTCTCTGTGTATCCTCAGTCAGACAACACCTGCAAACATGCACAGCACAGTGCTCCTCTGTCTCCTTCTATCATCATCTTTAATATGTAAGTAGTGATCTTCAGATGGGTCAATCTGTCCTACTGTACAAAGCAAAGAAATAATTCCATATTTCTTACAATGGATTATATCATAGATGTTTTATTTGAATGTTTTCTCTATGTGTTTATACTAACAATAATTTTCTTTTTTCAGACTGTACTTTAGGTCAGACCGTGACCCAGTGGCCCCTGAATGCATTGATCAGTGAAGGCAGAGAAGTCACGCTGGACTGTAGTTATGATCAGACAGCTAATTATCTCTATTGGTATATACAGAAGCCAGGTCATACGATTGAACTATTACTCAGTGCTTATACTAAAGTCATAGATCTGGAAGAAGAATACAAGGGCCGACTGTTTCCTTTTTCTGACAAGACAAACAAAAGGTTCCCTCTAAATATCACCAACACAAGGATGTCTGACACTGGGACATATTACTGTGTGTTCAGTGCCACACTGTACTAAGAACATGAGCAGGATGTACAAGAACGTGCAGTATCTGCCACCTGCAACTACTGTACATAACCATCACCACTGAGGCAGCATGAATGGTTTTCATTCTTTATGCCTATAACTTCAAATCTGTTAACATTACTAATAAAGCAACACGATCCTGAAGCACCGATGCAGCTTAGTAGTAGTAGTACGGGGTGCACCGTAAATGACTTCTCCGCCCGGTGATCATAAAAGCAATATCTTTATTTAGCAAGCATAAAAGACACGCCATATGTACATGAGATAAAATGCGAATGCATCAACAGACGCGTTTCAAGCTCAGTGCTCTTGTTCACTGTTAACTCACTAATATATGTTATTTTCATTTAAGTGTTGCTGCTATAAATCCGCGACTTAGTCCTTGTTGTGCGGCTTCCAAATTAATAGAAGAATGGACATATGCACATATGGCAGGGAAGATTGGCAGCTGGCATCAGGCTGATTTCAGAAGCTAAAGGGTGCTTCCACATGGAGCATTTTTGGTGCGTTTTTTGATGTTTGTTTTGGTGTGTTTTATTTTTTGCAGAAATTCACAGCATTCATTGTTATGTATTTCTGCAAAAAATGCACCAAAAAACTATTCATGTGGAAGCTACCAAATTCTTTTTCTTTTTGTTAACACATACAAGTTTTTATATAGGTTGATCTGGAGGTTTGGTAACATTAACATCCTCATCATTACTTCACATTTTGTATTACAATTTGCAATACAATTGGCAAGTTAGATCATTATTCAATACAATTGGTTACTTCTAATCAACATACTTTCTTACCCAAACAGTAACCATTACATTATCTTTAAACTTATCTAACCATTGTTTTAATTATAGGATACTAGGAAATAGGTTATTTATTGTCGGAGTGGCTAAAGAATCTGGGAGACTTCCTAATGGTGTAAGAAGTCATTGAGATTTTCTTGTTGGAATTATGTAAAGGAATGTTACAGTAATCATCTCAGTCACCACACATATATAAACAAATGCATATTATCAGTGATTATATATTAGAGGGATAAAAAAACAACCAATAAGAGAATAGGTTGACTATTTACTTTAGATACACATAATAACTCTCTGTTGGAAAATATGAACAATTTAAGACTGAAGAATTAAGAAATTTTTATTATATCTATGACTAAATTGAGGCTAAAAATGCTAGACACATCAAGGTCAAATTCCTTCTAAATCTTAGAAATATGAACAGTTAAATCTCAGTGAATAATAGAGAAGTAATTTAGGGCTTCATGTATGATCGGGAGTTGCGCCTGTTTTCTGGCGGGGGGGGGGAAAACGGCGCGCACTCACCGATCCGAATCCCCCTGTCGGACGCAGGGATGCGATGTTAGGCGCAACCTTCGCCCACTTTCGGATGTGCCTAACATGAAGGGGGCATGCAATGTGCCGCGGGTGTGGGCATTCTGGGGCGGGACGTGGCACTTACGAATACTCCGAGGCATGCATGATCGCGGCTCGGCAAAGTGCGGCGCATTGCAGCCCTCGCCAGCTACAACAGGCAGACCTAGTTGAATGTGGTCTAAATATGTAGCCGCGAGGAGGCGAAGCGAAGCTGGAAGAACGCAGAAGAGCGAGAACGGTCGGGAGAACGTAATGGAATGGAGCAAAATGTGCTCTAGGTCTGACTGTTACAACAGTCACAGCTCTAGCTCATGAGGATGGATTATGATTTCCAGAAATCGCTTTTCTTTTATTAGGTGTAAAACATCAGAAAATAAAGCTCAACGTCTAAAAAAAATACTAATAAAATCACTTTCCAAAAATCCAAGAACGGCGCTACATCAGAGAATTAGGATCTAGGAAATTGCCGGGAAATACCAGTAATTCCAATTCTGTAAGTCTTCTAATTGGTCGGGCCATAATCCAGCCAATCAGGAATACTAGCGACTGTGACCCATTATAAACTAGAGATGGTGCGAAATCGATTTAACGAAGTGAATTCGTTTGTTTTTAGTTTTAGAATTTCAGGAATAACTTCGGTTCGGAAACGAACGTCGAAATTTGGGGTACCTTCCGGGTGAACCGAAGGTGCTTTTGATTGATAAAATGGCTGCGAAGCCATGGGCTACATGGGGCAATGCCCTCTGGGAGGAAGGAAGGAAGGGATAGCCTGCATGACATGTGCAGAGGATGAAGCAATCGGGAGACCGGTGGGTTCTGTGACGTCACCGCACTATATATGTTCGGGCGCGACGCCGGGAGCTCACACTCCTTCTCACTATGCCTCATCAGGGAAGGTGCTTGCCGTGGCTGATAGCTCTTATGAGAATTGATTTTTTATATAGCGATTTCTGTGGGGTTGTCTCAGCTTGTCTCCGAGACTGTTCTCTTAATGTTCATATTTCTAATTTTTTGGGTATTGAATGTTGAAATCCAGTGTGTCAGTCCACTGCAGCGTGGATATACATTAATATCCCAAGTGGATCTAGCAGTCCTGTTGTATTCATTTAAAGAAACAAAGCATTTTTACAATACAAATACCTCTTCATTTTTGGCTGCTCAATTCTATTGCGCAATTACATCAGGGGTTAATTAAGCGTTGTTTTTCTTGGTGTACTGACCCCAAGAAAACCGTCTTTTTCAACGCCAAGAATATATTAAATTTTTCCTGTAGCCAATTCACAAGCAAAGGTTAATTACAACTGTATCTCTTGTTGTGGTGTCGGCGTATGCTATAGAAAACACGCAATTGTAAGAAACGCTAACAAAGCTACTTTTTTGTGGGGCTCAATTCTGTGGCGCAATTTACATCCAGGGGTTAATTAAGCGTTGTTTTGCTGGATCGTGCTGTCCCCATGAGAACCGTCTTTTTCCAACGCCAAAATATATAAATATTTACCTTGTAGCCTAATTTCAAAAGCAAAGGTTAATTAGATCTGTTTCTGTTGTTGTGTGACGTTAGAAAACACGCAATTGTAACACGTACAAAGCTACTATTTTGTAGGGTGATTCAATTATTTGGCGCAATTTTCATCCAGGGGGTAATTAAGCGGTTGTTTTGTGGTGTGCTGACCCAAGAAACCGTCTTTTTCAACGCCAAAAAATATATAAATTTTTCCTGTAGCCTAAGTCACAAGCAAAGGTTACATTACAACTGTATTCTTGTTGTGTGGGTAGAAAAACACACAAATTGTAAACACGCTACAAAGCTACTATTTTGTGGGGCTCCAATTCTTTGGCGCAATTTACATCCAGGGGTTATTAAGCGTTGTTTTGCTGGTGTGCATGACCCCAAGAACCGTCTTTTTTCAACGCCAAAATATATAAATTTTTCCTGTAGCCTAATTCAAAAGCAAAGGTTAATTACAACTGTATCTCTTGTTGTGTGCCGTAGAATACACGCAATTGTAACGCGCTACAAGGCTAATTTTGTGGGTCAATTCTTTGGGGAATTTTTCACCAGGGGTTTTAATTAAGGTTGTTTTTTGTGTGGGGACAAAAAAAACCTTCTTTTTTTACGCCAAAAATTTTAAATTTTTCCCTTTAACCAATTCACAAGCAAAAGGTTTAATTTAAACTGTATCTCTTTTGTGTGGGGGTAGAAAACACACAATTTTAACACGTACAAAGCTACTATTTTGTGGGGCTTTAATTTTTTGGGCAATTTACTCCCGGGGGTTTAATTAACTTGTTTTTGGTGTCTGACCCCAAAAAAAACCCCTTTTTCAACCCAAAAAATTTTAAATTTTTCCCCGTACCTAATTCACAAGCAAAGGTTAAATTTCAATGATTTTGTTGGTGCGTAGAAAACACCAATTTTAACACGCTACAAAAACTATTTTTGTGGGGCTAATTCTTTTTCCATTTTTTATCCAGGGTTAAAAAAAAGCGTTGTTTTTGGGTGTGCTGCAAAATCCGTTTTTTCAAAGCCAAAATATATACATTTTTCCTTACCTAATTCCATTCCGAAAAAGTTAATTTTAAACCTTTTTGTCTTTAAAAATTTAGTAAAACACAATTTTTTTTAAACGACCCACTTACAAAGTTAAATTTTTCCTGGCCCTTTGTGGAGCGCAATTTAACAAGGGGTTTCCCAAGCTTGTTACTGGGTTCATTTTGGGGTCAAAAACAGGGGTATATTTTTCATATACGATATCATCTCAAAAAAGGTTTACATTTTTGAACAAACAGTAGTCAGACAGAGAGGTGGCAGGCTCTGCAACTGCGAGAGGCATGGCACACACATACCTGAACATTCCCAGTCCAGCACAGCAAGGTATGTCGCAGCATGGGTCCCACGGTTAGGCCACAACCTAGCCGCTGGCCTTTAGCGCCGTGTGTTGTTCGGCAACCCAAGGGTTCTTGAATTGTTTGACTAGGTTCATCCTCTTCCTACCCATATGACATCTTGACAACCCCAGCCAAGAGTCGGTGGGAACCTCAGACACAATCCCCTAGTTGGCATGGCCCGGAGCGGGTCAGCGGCCCTCACCTGTCCTCATCCCGCCTCTTTCCCATCCATTCCCTCAGCCAGAGATCTATCTATGTGGTCTGGCTAGCGCCAATATATAGTCGAGGATAACAATTTGTGAGGAGGGCAGTCAGCAGCTACATGCAGCGAAGAAATGGTGCCAATATCCCCTCTTCTTGCAGTGAGCGTCAAAGTATAGATGTGGAGAGTGGCCATGGGAGTCATGTTGTGAGAGGTCAGCCCCACGCATAAACCAAGATCGAGATGAGGACAGCAGTGACGATGAAACACAAAAAGATGATGATGTAGCCGACCGCTAACTTGGGAGCCGGGTGAGCCAAGGCATCATCATCGTCAGGAGAAGAGGGGCGTCATCTTGAGGGCGGCAGCAGCGTCAGCCAGCAAGAGGGTTCGAGGAGGCCGTGAGTCAGCAGGATAGCCAGTGTGAGTTCGGGAGCCAAGCTCACGGTGTACAAAAACCGCTTCGCAGTGTCCAAGAAAAGTATCGCACAGGGCTCAAGATGGCAGCGGCGGCAAGTATTCACTCAGTGCGGAGCGTTGGGCGGTAAAATCCGATACTCGGCGGTGTGGCAGTTCTTTGAAAGACACCTGGAGGAGCCGAATATGGGTAAATAGTAGAATCTGAGGGCAGGAAAGTGGGCAGCGTGGCCAGGGAGCTAACCGTTGGCACCATGGCCCTGCGTCAACACATGCAGCTTCACCACCGTGCCTGGGTAGAAACGTGGCACAAATGTGGGTCCATCCTTCCGCCGCAGCAACCGCAGCAGCAGCGCCCATGGCTCGCATGCCAATTGTGCAGCCATCAAGCTCCACCACCTCTGCAGAATGGAGCTGTTTCTCTTTGACATCATCTCCCGGTCCAGAATCTCCTGCTCCTCGCTACTCAATGGCTCCAGCAGTCCGTACAAGCGAGGCGATTCAAAGAGACAACAGTATGCGTTCCAACCATCCTAAGGTGTCAGCAGCGGACCGTGCTCCTTTCCAAGATGTTTGTATTGCAGTCCCTCCCTCCCAATGGTGGACACAGCACCATTCTAAGAACTAAGGCTATGTTGCCGAACCGAGATGGTAGAGTTCCAAGCCGTAATTTCTTTTTCCAAAAAGTCAGTAACCAGCACGTTCAAAAATTATGTAGAACAGAAGGTGGTCCGTCCTTGAGCTTATTGGTTTGGTTCCAAGGTGCACGTCATGCACGGACGCTGGAGATGGAACCAAACGGACAGTGCCAGTACATGTACCTTTACCCCACTTGGGTGAAAGAGCTTCCAGACCCAGGTCACACCAACATCTTGGTCATTAGACTCCTCTTTCTCCTCCACGTTGTCAAACTTCTTGCACCTGCCCAATGTCCGCCTCCTCCTCCTTACCTTACCACCATATCAGCCTCACAATACTTGCTCAAACTTACCACATTTGTAGGGCACAGCGGTGACACGCATTACTACACCTTGGTCTTGCCTCGGCTAACGAAGCACACGGGGAGACTTCTCCGCGTCATGCAGCAAGATATCGATGTGTGGCTTTCTCCGCGCCAACTGCAAATCGAACCATGGTGACGGACAATGGGAGGAACATTGTGTCCTGCGCTGCACGAGAGGGATGTCCATGCGCCCTGAATGGCGCAGCGAGTTCAATCTGGTTGTGAATAGGTTGCCTGATCTTCCACCGCTCTTCAGAAGATTCTGAAAATTGTCCAGGACACAGTGCATGCACTTTAATCCATACGTGCAAAGCTATGAACAACCCTCCACGAAAGCAGCGGCAGAACGCCTCCCCCCAACACAATCTAGATCTGCGATGGTTCCACCCGCTGGAATTCCCAGCCTGCACATGGTTCAGTGCGGTACTACGCATGAAACACCTACCCGACTGTTAATGACACAGAGAAAGGCCATTAACGATTTTTTATGATGATCCAGGCAGACAAAAGTACTCCCCTGTGTAACTTTGATTGTTCAGCCAGTGGCAGCTCAAGCGTGACACCTGCCTTTTGTTGAGGCCATTCCGAGGAGGCTACGTATATTTGTCAGTCCGCCGGACACGGGATGAATAACTCATTCAACTGCTTCATTCCTGGAACGGATGCGCAAAAACTTGTCTGTCAGGGGACTGAAACGTTGCGACTACATCCTCTTGCCACAGAGTCCCGAGGGGAACTGAAATGGAGGAGGCGAGGACATTGAGCAGAAGAATTGTCGTGTGAAATGATTGGATTTTCTACCCAGGTGACAAGAGAGGAGGAGCAGAGCAGCAGGAGGAGGTGGAAGGAGATGAGGAAAGACGAGGCAGATGACCCCCAAGCACCGTTGTGCAGTATACATTGGAAAAGGAGGCAGAGAGCCCCCTCGGATCACTTGAGCAGATGGCCCGCACATGCTTATTTCCTGCTAGTGACAGCCGAATAGACAGCCTCCCGGCAGAGGGATGACCTCTGGCTCTCCACCCTATTGGACCCTAGCTATCCCACCCCCCCCCCCGGTCCAAAATGGGAGCCTTTTTTCAGCTATGAAGGGAAGACAAACTCAAATACTATATGAAATCCTCCGTAATCAGTTGGCGCTGCCAATGTGCGGCATCGACCCTCCTCTGATCAGGTCAGACCGGTGGGTACCTCATCGCATCCACGAACAACTGCCGCGGCTCTGGGAATGTGGGGGGGGTATGAGCAGTACCAGCTCCATCCCCCCCCCCCCCCAGTAGTAACCAAAGTCTGGATCACTGATGAGCAGCTTCCTTCACCCGCCTAGAGGGAGGTCAGTCGCCAGTCAGCAGCAGCACCTGGAGCAGTCCCTGAACCGCTTGTGGCCTACCTTGTGCAGCACTCTGCCACCTCAGTAGAATATCCCGCAGGCCTACTGGGCAGCAAACTGGATGTGGGCCGCAACTTGCCGAGTCAAATGTGCAGTGGTATAAGCAGTCCTTCCCGCAAGTAAGAGTGGCATCATAGCGGTGTTTCAGTGCGCGGGGGCCCATCGTTACCCCAAGGAGAACCCGCTTTGACCACGGGAAATGTGAACGACTACCTTGTCAATATGAAACAGGCGTGGATCGGCCAGGATTTCCCACACACCAATGCCATAGGCGTCAGTCTGGGTTTAAACTACCTGCCTCATCCACTATTCTGATGCCGCCACCCGCCTGATGCCACACATCTGCTGCCAGTTTTCCTCCTCTGCCTACCACCATCCTTTACCAGGGACTGGTATTGCCACCCACCTCACACTCATTCATTGTGCAATCTCTAATGGGACCTCATCTGCTTCAGCTGTATGCTGTTTGACGTTTACATCCACACTGTGTCCATTGTGCCACTGTCAGACCTCATGCTGCCTGCTGTGGGCAGCTGCCATTCCTCCACACTGTGTCCTTTGTGACCACTGCCTGACTCATGCAGCTGCCGCCGAGACCGTCCGCTCCTCAGTCATTGTGCCCACTCTGTGGGCTTTCCTCCTGTTTTGCCACTCCGAATGTCATTGTGCCACTCTCTGTACCTCTTGCTTCTGCTGTGACTGCTGCCGTGCCCACCACACTGTTGTCATAGTGCCACTGCCTGCCCTCATGCTGCTGCCGCCGTGACTCCGCTCTCAGTCCTTTGTGCCATCTGTGGCTTCCTCCTGTTTTTGCCACCTCCAGAATGTCATTTGTGCCACTGCCTGATCTCATACTTCTGCCGCCGTGACCTCCACACTGTGTGATATTGCAACTCTGTATGCCTAAAACAGTTTGGCCGCCTTCAGAATGTCATAGGTGTCCACTGCTTAATCTCATACAGCTGTCCGCCATTGACCTCCACACTTTATTGTCCCACTCCAGTGGCCTAATACGTTTACCACTCCAAATGGTCATTGTGCCACTGCCTGATCTCAATACTGCTGCCAGCCGAGACCCCTCCACACTGTGTGATTGTGCCACTCGTGGGCCAAAAACATTTATTGCCGCGTTCAGATAAGTCATAGTGCCACTGCCTGACCTCATACTGCTGCCGCCTTGACCTCCGCACCATTCATTGAGCCACTCTGTGGCTTCCTCGAGTTTGGCCACCTCCAGAAGTCATTTTGCCCACTGCCTGACCTCATGCTGCTAGTGGCATTGCCGCCGTCACCTCCACACTCCTGTCACTAATGTTGCCACTGACTCTCAAGCTGTATTTTTTTCCCAACTTTCGCTGCATGACTTTATCAGGCTACATTCCGCTTGAGATTTTTGGTCATCTGCCCACTTAAGTGCCCAGGAATATTATAGTGAAGCGAGTTCTAAGAGCTTCGCAGTCAACTGCGTTTATACTAAAACACAACATTGTATGGAAGAACCAAACCAAGCTCCCACTTCATATTTAAGCATGCACAACGTTCTACAGCCCCCTGCAGGCCTCAGTTGCAGTCTGAAATAGCTGCTTTTAACGTGACACCATGCCGAAGAAATTCGTACCAAATTTATTTTTTACGGAATGCGCGAAGTGACCGAATCGAATTTTTGAGAAATTCGCCCATCTCTAATTATAATATTCACAATCTAAAGCATACAATTAATTAAATCCAATAATTCAATGATCCAACACAATAAAACTACATGTATAACTCAGCCCCTTAAGATACAAGTCAACTAATCTGAGACACACACCAATTCCTTCAAAGATTTATTCTAAATTTAAATGCACATACAAAGGGTGGAGGAGAAGCAGATATGCTCTGAAGATGTATATCACACATGCATGATACTCACAATAGTGATGCAAAGAGTTTAAAATTTGCAGGTTTGCAACATATATATTTTTCTCCAAATGATGGGACTGATCGACACACGTGACTTCCATGATGTGAAACAGAGTGGATCCTACGTGCAGGTGCTTTGGGTCCCTTAGGTTTGAATGGCCATAACGATTTATCATCATTTTTAGAAGTATACATTGTTTCTTGTTATAGTGATTTTGTTACCTGTGTTGTTATTACGATGGTGGGTGTTTTAAGGATTTGTTCACATCATCACCCATAGGGCTTTGAGAAAGTGTCAGCCAACATGATGAGCCATAGATACTTCACAACAAGTCTGCTTCTCACCACCATTTGTATGTGCATTTACATTTAGAAGAAATCTGTGAAGGAATTGGTGAATATTGTATATTGCTCTCCTTTACATTTCTGCTGAGCACCATTATCACAACTTTAAAGGTGACTGCACACAGTCCACATCAATTATAGCTCTTGACTAACGTCTCACAGGTTGGTGCCATTTGCAAGTACTCTATTCTATATTGGACAAATTCATATGTACTGTTTTTGTGTGCTCTGAGCACATCCATAGAAAAGGTAGAGTGCAACACTAATGCACTCAGGGTCGGTCGTGAAAATATTGACACGTTCTTTTCACAATGAAACATTCATGATGAGGTTAAGATTCTGAGCACTCGCATGTTGAAAAATCAGGTTTTCAGTTTGGCAGAAAGGGAAGTAAAGATGTTTTGGACTAACAATATTTTGCAGCCCTATCAGGATTCCGCACATACACCCAGAGGCTAGCGGGTGTATAAAGAAGTTTCACTGTATCAGGATGATAAGAACTTTGTGATTAAAGGGAAGCAAACCCACTTACAACACTCCTTACATCTGCTGAAATTGAGTTTGGAGTTCTCAAAACAAGAGTATGTCTTCAGTTGGATAAAGCTAAGATATAATTGCAGACCAGATTGATGGAAGCACAGTAGAATGCATTTGTTCAGAAAATGGATAATAAATTGGTTCCCATTAAAATTTAAATTAAGGAAAGAAAGAAGAAAGAAGAAAATCATAAATGGACTATCTAACTGTGGACTCTGGCTCAGATTCAAGTACTGTGGAGGACAATACCTATATTCGATCAACAAAGGCTCTGATAGGTGACGTAAGTGGTTCCTCATCAAAAAAATCTCACAAGCGAAGAATTCGCCAAGGTGACAGAAATAAGAAAATAAGAAAAGAATAGCCCACAGCTGGGGGAGGTATGAAGAGGAAGCATGTCTCTTGGAGGAGGTAGGGATACCTGCTCCTCCCAATTTCACAACCCAGCATGGGGTAGGTAACAATGTTATCAATATTTCAAATATAGCATTGAGTGAAGCATGCCTATCACTATTGTCGAAGGGTTTGAATTTCTGCTTAACCAATACGTTTGATCCCACACAGTTTCAGATCGAGTTAATCTCTGAGGAGATTCCTCTGATTTTGTCTTGGGTGATAATATCTCCTCATCAGATAGGAAAACTGTGATTGAGTTATATTCCTTAATGAAGGATGACATTGCACCTGCTGATGTTGTGTCATCGAACAAACCCCTTTTTTTTTTTGGGGGGGGGGAGTTCCCTTTCCATTTTTTCATCCCTTGTCACCCGGCTCATCACTGTACAATTTAAATTTGCCAGTCTTACGTGATGTTAATTCTTTAATTTATCCTTTAATTCCTTCACATATTATGGAGACTAAAAGAAAAGCATTACATTGATAAGGAGATAATAATGCTGTGGTGGTAAAGACCGCTGACAAGGGGGAAAATATCATTGTGATGAATAGGGTGTTTTATATTGGTGAAGCTAATTATCAGTTTAGTGGCAGTGTCACGTGCAGTAAATGAAAGATGAATCTCATTATATCTTATCAGAACCTGTTACAATCCCTACTTTGTAAGTGCATTGGGTGTGGCTTTTTGACATTTAAATTAGCAGATAAACTGTTCTCCAACACACCATCTAAACTTCATTGGTTTTTATTCCAAAGGTTCACAAATCTTTGGAAAATCCTGCAGGCCGCCCTATTGTTGCATGCAGGGGCCCTGCAACTGAACCCCTTTTTCAATATGTGGATTGTATTTTAAAGGGCCCCTTTATTCA